>MU794964.1:0-126459 GCA_027886305.1 Lentinula aff. lateritia | reverse complement strand
GGGGGGGGGGGGTCGTGAGAATCGTACCCGCGATCTGAATCTCACTCGCCTCTTGCTTTTTGTACCCCCACCGAGCTATTCGCTGCTCAGATATATAGACTGAGTCTAGTTCCGCCCCGCAGACCGTCAAAGTCAGATGTAAATCTGTCGACTGTAACGTTTCCGGTAATGGTCGGAGTTAAAGTGCCAGGATATAGAGGTACTCTCGCGTTGTAAATTTCGCCATTCTGACCTGAAGTTTTTTTGTTTCTATGGAATTGCAGGTCTAGTGACTTTCTTATAAATCCTCTTGCGTCTTTGCATGACCGGTATGACTTTTGCCATTCGTGTGCGGCAGACAGATCATTGAATTTGAGAACTGAATAATCGAGGTTAACACCTTCAAGGAGGTCGCTACCCGTTCTAAATGATGGTAAACGCTGAAATTTGTCATCACAAGTTGAATATCCCATCGTCTCTTGGCTTAAAACATCAAACAACCTCATGATTGCGTGCAATATTCCGAATGAGAAGCAGAAATTTCTGGAATGTACTACATTGAACGTTCAGACAGAATAACCACGTTCGTTTTCACCTTTTCCACCATCTCGGCGGATCTTAATGGTGTTCTTTCTCGGGGAAGCTCAGCATATACAAAGTAGGTTCGCTTTGACTGCAACACAAACCCGCTTACTCTTCCATTTAGCCTTTCTAGCCTTGCCCTGTGCCTCTACATAAGTGAACAGTAACACCGATGTCCCGGGATGGGGTCAGTGATGCACTTGAATCTAAATGCCTCTGGAACGTGCATTTTGCCGCTCATAGAGGTCCAGAATGTTGCCTGCGCATGCTAAAAATTAACCAATGTCACGTTGCGGGTAGGATTTTTGCGTGGAGCCACGACCTTGGTCTACCGTCTGATCTCGTTCATAACATGCGCAGAGCACGAGGACTCCAGCATATATATTACTGAGAGTCAGACGTTTCGAGTCCTGCTAAGCTTGATCCTTCGTCTTGTTGCAATGTCGAACACTGCTCATTTCACAGAGAGCTTCCCCGACGAAAGTCGCTTTCTTCCTCAATTTGGATTTGACTCGGATGTCACGTTCGAGAATATTTCAAGGTACCACCGGTACCTCTTCCGGATATATACGCCAAAGTCCCTTCCCGCTGTCGAGGACGACTCTATTTTCTTCGTAGGCGCGCGGTTCAACAATACATTTGCTCCGAAAACGCCAGTTATGTCGGAGATGTACTCATCATCATGTGCTCCCCTCATCGAAACAGCAACCTACGAAGACTGTGTTCAGCATTTGAGTTGGGAAACACGTTCCAGTTCACCTTTTATTTCTGCGACATTCAATTTTGCCTGGGCTTTATGGGATGCAGTACGTCGATTCAGAGCAGCTATGAAGCATGACGTGGAGATTGCAGTAATAGATGCTGCGGCTCTTTCTGGAAAGGCCGTTACTACAATGCAGTTGTTACGAAGAAGTCCTTCTTCCGAGAAAAGGTAAGCTTTTGTTGTCATATATCATGCAAGTGCTTTCAATTATCATCATGATCTTCGTAGGAGGCATCCGCGGCACCGGAAATGGTGCCGTTTTGCACAAGAATCTCAATCAGTATTGATCTACGGTTCCATTCCCCGATCGGCGGTTCTTGCGTCTGTTCCATTGCGAATTGTTGTTCGAAACCTACCGTCATATTTTTTGCAAACTCCTTCGATCTCGCGGAATATTCGTCCGCCAATTGATCCCCCTTTTGGACGGATTCTTGCGTGGGACCCTATCGGCCAGAAGAATGCTAGTTTCCGGAGGTTCTGTCAAGAGATGGGGGATCGTTTTAAAAGGATGCCGTATCACACTCGTGTTCGAGAGATCGCCATAGGATCGGTGCGATTGGCTATAACTTTGCTTGACCCTTGGTTTCATCGAACCGTTATGCACGGTGATATTCACTCGGCAGTCACGAGGATACGACAACTTTCTGCATTGATTGCCCATTGGCCCGAGCAGCAAGGTTCCCGTGATTATACAGAGATGGCGAGCCTGATGAAAGCCTTGATTCTGTTGTTGGCGGAAGAAGTGCAAGACAGTAGCTCTCGCACACGGGAGATCGCCACAGAAGAGGTTTTGCACCTTCAGAGAATCGTTGATGATCTTTTGGATGTTGTTCGTGGACACGAAGCTGGTACCATCTCCCCCGGGTTAAAGTCACCCTCGAACGAGCGCCAGAAGATTTCGGACCTTAGTGTAATCGGCTCTCAATCTGAATCCGACTTGAATGTGGCGCAACTGACATGGGACTCTGAGGCAGAGAATCGCTCCCTTTCCAAGCTTAGGATCATCATACCCCACTCAACTGCCAGCGAGACCTCTTCGTCTTCCCCATGCAGTTCTCCTTCATCCGCGGCTCCTCTGACTCCGAAGTCAGACGCTTCATTTACATCGCCGTCATCTCTGAAAATGGGACCATTTCCTCACCCTCATCTTGAACTCCCTTCTCCAAACTTCTCAGCTACATCACCTCTTATTCCACCTCAATCGGAAGTCTCATTGTCTTCACTTCCTTCACCACTAACGATATCTGTCCCTTTAATAGAAGTAAGGTCTCCAATGACGTCTCCGGATTCGCCTTCAATTTATTATTCTGCATCGAAGTCTCCACAGTTCGAATATGAATATCCTGTGCAGAACGCAAATTTATACAATGAATACTGCTCTGAAATTTTTACCTTGGATCCATTGCCCGCAGAGTATCTTGATGATGATGATAATAGTGATGATCCAGGTACCGACTCAGACGGCTCATCGTCTATCGCATTCCACGAAGTTGTCTCTTATGCAGTGACTGGGTTTCTCGTCGGGACGGTCATTACTCTTTGCATTTTGTCATCTCAGAGACGGACCATGCTTTACGTGACATGATTTTCAAAGCTGGGACTTTTGAAAAGTTTCCAAATTTATATTTATGCATCATCCGCCTTTGTAGGTTGTGATATTTATAGTAGAATAGATAGATATAGATAGATTGATAGATTGATACTAGGCTTCGTCCACCGCTAGGGAACAGTCGGGTCCAAATGCATCTACTACGCAGTATACCTACAGTACCGGGACTTATGAAGCTCGAAAATTTCGTCGGGAATACATACGGTTGTTTCAAAAATGCAGGACATTGTGCAGATTTAGCACATTTAATTTCGAATGGCGTATATAAAGCCATCGTACGCCTTCTCCCCTACAGTAGCTATGGTCGTGGCATCCACATCCTTGTCGCCTTTCAAAGCATTCAACAATGATCTTACTCCCTCAATATTAGGATCAGACTGCTCTGGGTCAGCAACGCGCCCAAAACGCACAACATTATCAACGATCTAGAAAAATATTGAAATAGGGCCGGTCAGGAGGCAGAAGATGAAGATAAGCCTGAGCTTGAGACTTACAATGACGCCGCCCTTCCTAATGAGCCGTTTCGCTTCGGTAAAGTATTTGACATTCGATGGCTTGTCTGCATCAATGAAAATGAAATCAAATTTCTTTTCCGAAGGGAGGTCGACCATTGACTCGTATCCTGGCCCAACGATGATTCTGCATTTAGATGATAGTCCAGCGTTGGATAAATTCTCTCCGGCGACCTGAATTAATGTGCGTGATTGAAGCAGTGCAATATCAATTCTAGTTGTTTTGCGACACACCTTTGCGTGCTTGCTGCTGATTTCCAGCGTAATCAGCTCTCCATCTTCGGGGAGCGCACGTCCCAGCCATATAGTGGAGTAACTACACTCCGTGAGACTGAATTTACGCCGCAAATCGGATAAAGGAGACCAACCCTCCAAGTGTTCCAACTTCCAGAATTCGTTTCGCTTGGATAGCCCTGGCGTGAAGTTGCAAAAATTTCCCTTGTGAGATGCTGACAGCAATCTCCGGTAGACCATTCGCAGCGCTATTCTTCAGGGCGGCGTCGAGTACAGAATCTTGTGGGATGAGGAAGGAGTTGTGATAGACATCGGACCGAGCCCAGTCTTCGATGGTCGTGGCCTGGGGCTTTTGTTTGCCTGATGAAATTTGTTGGGCCATCACTGTATAAGAGGTTGGGAACAAAGTTGGGAATGATAAATCCAAGTGAGAAAATGACTCGATAGCTATTTAAGCCTTCCGATATCTATTGGTGCGGAAAAGTATTCCGCCTGTGGTGGAGTCGATGATGATCGATGAAACCCTGCGCTGGATCAGGCTGGATCCTTCAGAATGTTAGTGGCAAGTAGTATAGTAACAAGGTAACAAGGAAAGAGTGAATCATCGATCTAAAAAGCGCAGCTGAGATATATTTTAGATTCCTCGTCCAACTCGGAGCTTTACCCTCTTTCAAGCAAGGGGAAAACACTCTTCGTTCACCACTATGTAGAACATAATGATCCTGCTCGGAGTTTCGTGAGGTTTTCGTGTGAGGTTTTCGTGTGAGTTTTCAAGATATGATGCGATCAAATACGAAGAGCGCGTGCCTCGGCCGTTCTCGGCCTCAACTATGATGGATAATTTTCGTTCTCATCAAGCTCAACTCATTGCCACTGCTCTTGCTGCCTCGGCCGCAACTGCAGGACTTATTGCATCATATAATGCCTATACACGTCGAGCGAAGAGAAAAGATTTGAATGACGAAGTTCTGAGATCTATACAGTCAAATGGATCCAACTTCAATATCCAGAAGCTCCAATTGTCAAATCCTGAAGATGGGCACTCTGGAAATATGTACGATGAAAAACTTATACGGGAGCAGCTGGCAAGGAATTATGCTTTCTTCGGAGAGGAAGGAATGAAAAAAGTTCGAGGCGGAACAGTAGTTGTCATTGGATGCGGAGGTGTTGGAAGTTGGGCTGCTGTTATGCTTGCTAGATCGTGTGTAGCTGAAATTATTTCTCCATCATCGGATGTCCTTTCTGACTAAAATTCATATAAAGTGGGGTGTCGAAAATTCGCCTCGTTGACTTTGACTATGTCACCCTCTCATCATTGAATCGGTAATAATTACCTTCTACTTGCTGCCTTTTTAGAGGCTCTTGAGATTGACATGGATTCGTAGTCATGCTACCGCTTTGCTAGAAGATGTTGGCACATCAAAAGTTAGATGCATAGAGAGAACACTGAAGTCCGTGGCAAAGTGGATCGAGGTAGATGCCAGAGTTGAGATATGGCGTAAGGAGGAAGGAGGTGTATTGCTTGAGGGCGCAGATTGGGTTATAGGTCAGTCGCAAGTGGATTGTAAGATGTACGAATGTGATCGATTCGTCTGACCCAGATGCTATTGACAATATTCAAACAAAAGTCGACCTATTGGAATACTGTACACACAACAGTATCAAGGTAATCCGAACTTCACTTTGGGCTCGAGTACAATTTTCACAGCAACATGCTAACAGGTGTTTGCATCCATGGGTGCTGGTGCCAAGTGTGACCCGACTCGCGTTCAAATTAGTGACATCTCATATACTATATACGATCCCCTTGCACGCTCTGTTCGCCGCCGCCTTCGTCTCCTTGGTGTATCGTCTGGCATTCCCGTCGTGTATTCAACAGAAGTTCCTAGTGAAGTTAAGTTACTTCCTTTAGATGAGGAAGCATTCAAAAAGGGCCCAGTTAAAGAATTGGGAGCATTCGACGATTTTCGCGTACGGATCTTACCTGTTTTGGGCCCCTTACCATCCATTTTCGGCCTTCACATTGCAACCTACATTCTTTGTGAGCTGGCTGGGAAACCGATCGTGAATCCCCTTCCTATCAAAGCTCGGAGAAAACTCTACGAACGGCTCTGGAAGGATCTATTGCATCGAGAAGAGAAGTTGGTTGGTCATACATTGAAGTCAGTTATCTCCTCCGCTTCTACATCGCAAATAATTTACAACCTTGCCTTCATATAGCCGGATTTCACTTGACGAAGACGACATTGCATTGATATTCGAAGACATACATCGCGGAAGATCTGTCATACCCCCCCACGAAGTACCGACTAAGCCAGCGCTTGTCCGCTGGGATCTCACACAACCTCTCACATTGAAGAACTGTGTCGTAATGGCGGAAAAGGACACGGTGAAGCACATCAAGGCCTGGTATGCATGGCTTGAGCAGACAAATCATGATGATGCTCTGTTCTCACCCGCAGAGATATGGGGAAGTAAAGTGGAAGAGGTAGTTACGAAGAGAGCAAAGGAGATAGAGAGTGTGCAGGAATGGAGAGCGTAGCCTTACAACTTTGCTTTCCGAATATGTATCTCACCTCAAATTGCATAATGGGATTCCCCAGAGATCCCCGCAACCCGTATGGGTATACTAAAGTTAGCTTCTTGTTCCACTCTACGAATGCAAACGGTACCAGGTGGTACCATAAATACCCAGTAGATTCAAATCGTTACATGGTGTGTGATATAGGGAGTGCTGCCCCGGACCCGGCAATCGTGTATAAACAAACTTATTCCAGAATTATAATTCCTCCGAGGCTGATTTAGCCAAATCACGCATGAAAGCAGTCCATGCAGGATCTGAAGTCGAAGCATTGTCCATACCCAGATTCAAATTCCATAAAGGACTGGATGGATCTAACCTATGACTGTGGCTGCCAATATTATTTTCCTGGTCATTGAGTGTACCGGTAACAAAAGGAGGCCCAGACCCCATCAAAGAATCAAAAGACATATTATGATCCTCCCCACTTGGGATAGGAAAAGGACCTACGCTGGACCCTGTCCAGCTCGAATTTGTACTGCCTGGAAATATCGACATCGCTGATGTAGTAAATGGCGTTGAGATAGCTGGACCAGTAGAGTTCTGTGCACCTTCTTTTGAAGCAAGGTAGTTTAAGAACCGATAGTACAAATCCGCGATTCTAGAATCGGACTCACGTCCTCTTGTACCACTTTCACCTACACCAAGTTCCACGCCTGTGTTAGAACCAGATGCGGCGTTGAATTGCCCTACGGAAAGAGCAAATATATCGGAGTCGGTCCAAGGCAAACTTGTGTTCGTGTCCATGGTCGCGTTTGGATTTGTACCATTGTGATTGTATGAAAATGGTCCACCGGGAAGTAAAGGTGCTGGCGTAGGATGGGCAGTTTCACTAAGATACTCCATCAAAACCAATTGGTTTTCAGATGCAGCAGCTTGGGAAATGGAATGTTTCGGACGATGGTAACTCGATGTCGGTTGGTCATGGCCGACAGGTCCAATATCCTCCAAGGTCATGTCCATGAGTAACCCTCGGCTTCCTGTCGTTCCGGCCCCAAACCCGACCCCCAATTTGAATCCGAAGTCAACATCTCCAAAGTTGGATAACAGAGAATCTGTCATATTGACGTCCATTGGCGTTGAAGACGATTGAGAAGGCATCTGCGATGGAAATGCTGTGGTCGAATTCATGGCGAGCATCAAGGACAGATCAATATTTGCGTCGAAATCCATCTGTGCGTCGATGGCATCATTCCATGAATTATCCGAATGAAAAGAGGGAGGAGGGGGAGGAAAAGAGTTGGTGTTAACGTTGGTTTCCTCCCCTCCACTTTGAGAAGAGTAGGGAACTGGCAGTTGTTGATTGGGTGATGACGATGTTGACGTTGGGGGCACATCAGGAGAATTACCATTCGAGCTACTCGTGTTTTGCATAGTATCTTTACCTTTCACCTTCTTCTTCTTACCTAGCCCGTTCAAAAGGCTCGTTTTACCTCCCCATATCGCTAGTTCATTGTCGTCGGTGCCGATCGGTGTCTTGGAGAACGAAGACGGGTCTAGCACTCCTTGAGCATCTCCTACCGCTTGTGAAGAGGCAGCAGTAGAGGAAGAGGTATCATTCGCTGCAGTTGTCTTGGATATGGAAGCGGAAACAGAGCCTTTGGCTTTTGTGAGATACTGAGTATATGCCCGGTCGGCGTTTTCTTCTAGTCTATGAAGAAGTGTCTAGAGAATGAAGTGAGTATCCCCAGTACTTAACTTGAATGTCAAAAACGCATAATTACATAAGCAATCCTATTCCTGTGAGACGAATTTGCGCACTTTTCAAATAGATTTAACGCCTGTCTCAAGTCATTCAATGCACTCTTGGCGATGCTGGAGTTCGGTGAGCGCTTGACGACAGTGCCGACAGTCATCTGGCAGGCAAGGTAAATCTAAGAGTTTACCAATGAATGATAACTGCGAACGATTTACCGCTGCACTGAATACGTGATATGTTAAGAACCAAACTCGCGGAACAACTGCGGGACAACGGTCATAGAAGTGAACTGCAGCCTTAATGATGACCGACGCCGCACGATACGCAGCTAGAAACGACAACGCAAAAGGAGACATCAAAGGATTCGATGGGTGTGTAAGCATCGCGTGTGCAAAAAAAGAGCGATGTAGGTAGAGCATGGCTATGTGAATGGCGATGAAGACCGAAAGCGATATAATGCAAGGGGATGAGACTTACTGACAGTGCGATGTTGACTGGCGTAAAAGTCTCTCAACGCTAAATGGCTGTTATGGTATATATCCGGACCGTCTTCGTATAAACTAACATACGGTTTAAATCCAGGTGGAAGAGACAATTCACGAATCTGTAATACATTATATCAATATATAATCTCCTTGCAAAGAAATTTGCTCCCTCGCCTTACGATCTAAATCCATGATGGTGGAATATGTTGGCGATTTAGCTGTAAGAGTAGTGGATATAACAGGTGTGAAACCCTCTCTAGCAAAGGTGTATTTCATCCGCCAAACTATCAATTGAACCAAGTATCAGATGTTATTATGAAATTACTAGACGTATCGTAAACACTACTCACATCCCATCACCTCACCCTCCGTATCACTCAACGTTGCTTCTTCATCGGTAGGAAATTCACAATCAACAAAAGACAAATGAATCGAAGGAGGCCGTCCGAGCGCAACGCTCTACAAAGTATGTTTAAGAAGAAGGATGAACAAGAAACGGTGCGAGCGCACATGGCTGATATCCGATGCACACACTTCCCACCATAACGCCCGTCTTCTTTGTACCGTTACAGGATCCATGTGCCATCGAGCTGGGTCGCGATCTGCATCAGAGTTAACCAGAAGTCAGCACGAATTTAAACCAGCACGCACGCAGTCCACTCCCCTGCGCCACCTTGGCAGCCAAACTCATTCCACACCACGCGCTGTCTCTTGCATATTTCTTCCCAGACGTACTACAATAGGTTGCCATAAGACCTAGCGCACGAACTGTATCATCTGCCGAAGATGGCGGCGCCGCGAATGTTGATGTCGAATTCTTTCCTGTTTCGGAATAAGTCGCGTTCGAAGGGTGAATGTCATCTTCGAACGTAAGGTGTCGTTCTGGTAAGTGTGCATTTTCCACGACAAGATGCTGGGTTCCCCGACTGCAAATGAGCGCTTTCCTTCCCAACTCGAACCACATCTGGCTCTCAGGGACATACTTTCTGACTGGGGCAGACAAGTCAAAGAAGGACCCAAGAGCAAGAATGAAAAAGATTGCAGAAAGTAAATGTGGAGAAGGTAATTGGCGGCTGCTTAGACCTTCGAAGCTTGTTGTCATCGAAGTTTGTGTTTCAGATGGGTTTGAGCCTGTTGGGGGGGTGTTATTGGTCATGGCTGAGGATGAGGACGGTGATGGATATAGTAGAGGCAAAACGGTGTTGAACAACTCGTCCTTTTTCATGGCTCGGAAGAACAATGAAGCATGGTCGAAGTAAGATTGTGCGAGAGTTTGTGTGCGGGAACGGGTAGGAAGATGCTGAAGAAGATCCGAAACTGTTAGGGGAGATTGAGATTGTGCGCCTTGGTCGTAGTCCACCGCAAGAGCATAGACTTCCGATGGTAGAGCGTCCTTGTCATCTTCGGTGAAAGATAACGCATGGACAGGGGATATCGTGGGAGGAAAAGTTGGGGGAAAAGATGTTGTATCAGCGGAACTATCGGGCAGGTCAGATCCGCCTTGAGTATGGTCACGGTTTGAGCCCAATCTGGCGACTGATTCTTCATCAAAATCCACGTACTTCTCTCCTGCCTGAGTATGAACCCCTTGAATGGAAGAGTAACTCGAGAGGCATTGGAAAAAGAGGCCTACCAAAATTAACGTTTCGCTACCCGCTGATCGTCCGAAATACTTCATCTCTCCTTCCTCCCCCAATGTCAATGTTCCAAATGCGTCCAAAGTTGTCGTATCGACAGAGCGATTGAGAGACGTTGCCACCCCAGGGGCTGTAGATCTTGTCCCCTGGAAGTCAAGAATAGCGGGTTCGTCCTCCGAGTCTTTGACTTCGGAACCGAATTTGATCTTCAATAATTCGTCTTCGAGGAGAGGATGTCTTTCGGACGAGACACTTGCTTGGAATATGGCAAGCGCATCTTCAAGCGCACGGATACGGGAAGACATAAGGGAGATTTTAGAATGAAGCTGGTTGGTTGAGGCAAGTATAAACCGAGTACCAACACCAGCTTCGAGGGTTCCACAGGCTAGTTAATACGTGTGGATGAAATATCAATCACTGCAATGCAAGAGATATACGAACGACATATAGACTCGCAGCCCCGCCGCCGACATGAGGAACAAGGCACTTGTGGATATCCAAAATCAGCCCGAGTTGTGCGGAAAACGGAAACTACCCTACATTTCTTGTCACAACGAAGCTTCAATCTCCTGCGTTGATCTTCTGCATTCTGAGACGATAGCTAACATATACACACACACCTGCATTCTGCACATGATAGCTCACCTAGTTGTGTGTGTGTGAGTACTATACCCAAATAATCTGCAATAGTGCTTACCCTTCAAACGCTTCTGCTCGATATCCTTCAGCTCTTCTGAGCTCAAATTCTTCTCCTTCCTCCGGGAAGGGGCTTTCGCAAAACTGGCAGCTGTAGGCATCTACGCTACTCGTGGGTGAGAAGCACTGGTCCATAGAGTCAGTCAGCTTTTAGTCACAGAACCGAACTCGCCGAGTAAAATCAAGAGAGGCATGCCCGGCCCTGAGTACCGAAATATTCATTCTCTAACGCTCAGCATTGGCGCCAACGAAACGATGAAGCTTTGAAGAACTAGTATTAAAGATATAACTTCAGTAAGCCTGGGTATATGGTATACGCTAATCTATCGTTATGTTTCCCTGCTCCAGTCAGTCCGGACGTATGATATCTATCCATCACTTTTCATGGTCTGGAAGATTAACCAATTCCACCGCTCTGCGACATATTTCATCCAAAGACCATCTGTCTTTCCTACTGACCCCATGCTTGAGATCCAAAACGTCCCCAATCTCATCACAAGCCCTCAAAATACAATCTATATCGTCCTTTGTGTGACTCGCACTGACACAAAACCTCACTCGTGAGGTGATCAGCGGCGTAGCGGGATACGCCACGACGACCGTGATGATGGGTGTCTGGCGATCCTTCATCATTCGATGGAACATCATCATTTTTCCGGGGTTGAAGATGAGAAGTGGAACGATGGGCGAACACGGATGACCGTACGTGATAAACCCGAGTTTATCCAGGCCGCGGTGGAGGTAGTAGGAATTAAAAGAGAGACGACGGAGGCGTTCACGGCCTTCGAATCCAGAAGAAAGCGCGGGGGGAAGTGTAATCCATGCGGGGAGGAAGCCTTGAGGGACAGGACCGGGGTGGTGGTACTGTGTCCCTGGTGAGATGAGCTGCAGTGTGGAGCTAGATGAAGAAGAAGAAGAAGAAGGTGCAAGAGATCCCATGGATGTACCCGCGTGGTTATCAACGCCCATGATACTAGCCATACTAGCGACAATCTGGGTAAGCACCGGCGGAGCCATCGCCTCCGCATAAGGACCGGTGTAACTCCGAATCCGCAGACGGTCAATGAGCGCTTTGCTCCCAGCGATATACCCTCCAGCTGCACCGAAAGATTTCGTGAACGTGCCCATGAGAACATCAATTCTCCGTGGATCGATGGCGTAGTAATCCGCAATCCCGCGCCCGTGGAGACCGATCCCTCCAATAGAATGCGCCTCGTCAACAAAAAGGTAGAACTAAAACGTCCAATGAGCATGATAAGCAGAATGTTCCGGTGAAACCCACGACGAACCTTGTATTTTTCTTTCAGAGCGAGGATGGTGGGTAAATCGATCATCGTGCCCTCCATACTGAAAATACCCTCAACAATAACCAAGATTTTCTTCCACGGGCGATGGGTTTTCGGCTGTCCCTGGCTGATGGCCTCCCTCAAAAGAGCCTCGAGTGCACTCGTATCGTTGTGCTTGAACATACGAACCTGTGCACCACTACTCCGCACCCCAAACCGAATTGAGGCATGGTTGAATTCGTCGGAGATGACAAGACATCCTTTGGAGACTAAAGCCGGGATGTAGGTCGAATTGGTTGCAAAGCCCATGGAGCTGACCAAAGCATCTTCCGTTCCAACGAATTTGGCTACCAGTGCCTCGGTCACGGTATGGAGATCAGAATACCCACCCTCGAGCCTCGAGCCACAGGTACTGACCCCGTAGATTTTCATACCCTCCTCAACGGCATCGGCACACCCACCACGAGCCTGCGCGAAGCCGAGATAGTTGTAAGAGGAAATATTGAGCGCGCGGGTCACCGTGTCTAACGAAGTCTGCGTGTGATTGAAATCTTTCGAGTAACGGTCCAAGATCTGGATGGTGCGACCAGCGACGCCGGTGACGGGCTGTGAAAAACACTCCTCCATGCGTTTCTTGAGACGACGGGTGTAGAAGGAGTCGAAATCTGAATTCAGAGGAGCGTATCCCTGGGAATGTCACATCATCATCAGTTAAGGTACGGGTTGAAGACGGTGCAAAAGACGTACGTACATCGGAGGGCATGAGATGCCTATACGCCTTTGCGCGAAAACGTTTCCCAAGAAAGTCCCTCATGTGGCCGAGGACAATCAACACCAGATAACTGACATACGTCGAAAGAAGGACGTAGTACGGCGGATCTCTGTCTTCGGGATGAAGGACTGGGGTATTGGGAATGTGGGACGAATACCGCCGGTGAGCTTCATTGGAGCAGTGCCCGAATTCCGTATGGACTGTGGTAGGGACCTGCTCCGAAGTCGGCGGTTCGACGGGGAACGCGAGCCCATGGGTGTTCTCCACGTCTGCTTGGGTCAAAAGCGTGTCTGCCGTGGAGTTCGTGAAGGAAGAGGATAACGACAGGGCTGGGGTCGACATCGGTGTTGGTGATGAGCTCTTGTGCGCGTTTCTGGTCTTTGTATCTGCTTGAGAGAGCGCGGACAAATAAGAGGCAGCAGACGTCAGAGGCGACGGCGAAGTTCGTTTCTTGAATACGGACGACGGAGAGGTGCTTTTCGGCGCCATTGGTGGGGCTAGGATGCGGAGAACCTGCAGCCGGTGTTATGTGACAGAGTGGAGGCGGAAAGCGAAGCGCGCTTTGTAAAATATGAGCCCGAGCTACTTAATTTAATTTTGATTTGACGCTCGTAATAGCGATTTGCTAATCATGACTTTTATTCCCGCTTACTACTGCTCAGGATGTAAAGACGCACAGGGGCGCATCCAGTACATAGGGCATGTCATCGTCGGGCTATGGAAATCGCACAATTATCTACACAGGCTTAACACAAAGTCCTGAATATATTCATGTATATACCCATTATTGAATACGTATGAAATGTCCGTATGTAAAAAAAATCAAGCAAAGCAGAGCAAAGCAAGCAGTTCAACGTCTTTCAACGACGTTCACTGGTTCAACGTTCAGATCTCTAAGGATCTGGACATGTACTACATAAATCACTCCATCAACGAAGAAATCACTCCATCAACGAAGGATCACGACAGCCCCAAAGCTTTCCTCATCGCCTGATAATTAGGTGACCCGACTCCAGTGACTGGATCCCAACCTAGAGAATATGGATATGAATATGATATACATAGATATACACAAGACACAGTAGATAAGAATGAACAACCACCCGTACCTTTAAGAGCCGGAAACCCATCCGTCCCACACCCGGGATTGCTTCCTGTTAAAATGGAACGGTGAGCATATATATATGTATGTACATACATACTTGCGTGCGGAGCAATCAAAGCTTGAATCGAACTACGCACCATCTGTAATATCATTAAACGCCTCCGCATGCGCATATATCCACGGATTCATAAACCCCATCGGTCCCCTCCCCTTCCCCAGCAACTCATCATTCAACAACGCCACCACCGCCGCGAAAATCGGTGACGACGCCGACGTCCCCGCCACCGGCGTCACCGCCCCAGCCTGCACGATCTGGATCTTATCCCCCTGCGCCGAGACGTCCGGGAACCCGCGCCCGGAGCGGTTGAATCTGCCTTTGTACAGGTCATCCCCGATGGCGGCGAGGTACGTCGCGACGGCGGGCTGCTGCCACGACGGGGGGGTGAAGTAGTTGGAGAACCCCCCCGCGGAGAGGGCGGCGCCTTTTTCGGGGATGTTGGCGGTGGCGCCGACGAGGGTTGCGCTGTTGAACGTTGAACGTGGTGGTTAGGGTTATGTATGTGATTTGGGGGTTGTTTTCGAAAAGAGGAGGGGAGGGCTTACTATGGGCAAGTCGGCCAGGCGGCGAGGAATGGCTCGTTATCACAATCTTCTCCTGGGGAGGAGGCGACCCCGCCGTCTCCGGTGGCGTATAGAATCGTTACCCCGCGTGCGGTGAGTTTCATGAACGCGTCGCACATGGCACTATCAATCCAAAGTAAAAGTAAAAAAAACAAACAAACAAACGAATCAAAACCTTGAACACCGGAACCAAAGAAAAACACACAACATACAAAGTCAACTCCCTCGACAACCCACTCTCATCTCCCGCGACTCCATAACTCGTCGTCAACACCAACGGGGGATTCGTTTCCGCCAACAAATCATTCACAATATCAAGGAACCCCCCGTCGTCTCCATCGTGTGTGTCATCACCCACATCAACAAAAGTCGTTGGGATCCCGTTCGCCAGCCCAACTGTGTACTGGATGTCCAAGTCCTGCGTTCGAAAAAAAGAGTAATAAATAAATAAATAAATAAATAATAATAAAAAAACACGATTCAGAATTCGGGTATTCAGTGTTCAGAACCACCATCGACCAACGCAGACACCGAAACGAAACCCCGGGATCCTGATCACAGAAAACCGAAAGCCCAAACGTAAACACTCACCGCCTCGATCCCAGAATCCGACACAACCTGACTATTCGTCGCGTTGTCGAGGAGCTGCGTGGCGAACGTGTCCGACGCGAGATCTGGGCGGAAGAGTTTCAGGAAACTCGCTAGGTCGGCCTGTACGTTGTACGTTGCACATTACACATTATCGTTAAATAAACGCAAGGGGTGGTGAGGGAGAATGCGACGAACCTTGTTAGCGTCTTGTCCCGAAAAAGCCGAGACTGCGATACAGTGAATTCCAGATCAAAACTCATCGAACCCAGCAATGTACGCACCTCCGATAGTACTATTCGTCGTCTTAATCACCCCTGTGGGAAGGCCATACAGAGTTTGGAGACACGCTGGGGTGATGGTGTCGTTGCATTTCGAGAAACTTGCTGTGGAGGTGGGGAGTGCTGCGCTCGAAGAGGAGGTTGAGGATGAGGATGAGGCTTTGTTGTCGACATCCGCTTGAGGTGTACTGGATTTGTGATGTCCACTGAGGGAGATGACCCTGGGACCAGCGGAGTGGTAGAATCTGTGTACCAAGGAGTATGAGTATGAGTACGAGTTAGGGTATCAAGGTTAAACGTTACACCCCCAACTCACGAAGTCGTCGGATATATCGCCCTAATATGCTCCCCCAGCTCCTGCGGCACGCTATACTCCAACGTCCGCACCGACTGCTTCCCGCTCGCCGTGTGTTCATACACACCATACGTCGCGTTCAGCATGGAATTCGCCGTCCCCACCGACACGTTGAATTTGATCCAGTCCCCGGAGACCGTGGTGGAGTCCGGGGTGATATCGTTGGAGGCGAGCCATGTGCGGACGGAGTAGAGGGCGTCCCGGGAGGGGGCGGCGTAGTATTGGACCTGGGGGAAGGTGAAATGAAAGTGAGATAAAATAAAGAACCGATTCGTCAAGGTACTGACATCTTCCCTACTCAACCACCTCCCATACGCCTCACCTTCCGGATCACTAGCCTTGTTCAACGCGTCCTCCAGCCCGGATCTGTTCCCCATGGTGAGACTGATGCGCATCTGGATCATCGAGTTGAAATCCGCGATGGAGACGGGGGTGTAGCCTTTGGGCACGGCGGACCGACGATCGTGGACGGACATGGGATTTGCGCGGGAGTTGGGTGCACGGGAGTTGGGAGTGATAGAGGCACCGTAGGAGACTGCGATAGAAGCGAGTGAAAGTATCACTCGCAGTGTATAACGCCACGATGAAGAAGGGACCATGGTCGGGTACGCAATAAAGGACTCCAGAGGGTAAAAGGGTAAGGGAACAGACAAAAGGACCCCACTACTTAATCACTTTATATACCAACCCGGTCGACGGTCTGTCACCATCCTGCACCCCTAACCAGAAAAAAAATGAATTGTGTTGACGAAACACAGCGCCTGGAGTTTGAAGAGCGCTCTAAACGACGCGTGGGCGAGCGATGATTTGCGGTTGATGCAGTGCAATTGTTCATAAATGATATGCATCTCGATATCTGGGATTCCACACACAGAAAAGGCATTGAGAAAAAATACAAGTAGTGAGGAAAATTGTACAAAGACTCGGAGGAATTGCGCTTTTGGAAAGTATGTTCAGTTCATCGATTAATCACCGCTGCTTGACACGAGTTTTTCGTCTCCACTGATAAGCATCCGATCAGGGATTGTGCCGATGTTCGACTTTTAGTTTTTTGGCACTGCTTGTAGAAGCCGGGACGCTCTGGTCCGTTTGTAAGAATTCTACCGCAGCGTTCAGGACGACTGGATAGATTGACCAAGGCTAAAAGCTTTTGTTGAGCGCAATCCGAGAGCAGCTTCTTACGATGTAGTTCCAGAAACGTTCCATGACAACAAATGACGGGTGTAGATGATTATTAAAGTAGATGGGGGGGGCAAGGAATTCAAATCAAACAAGCTAAAACATGCATTTACAATAGCAAGCGGTCAAACAAACTTGATTACAGTAAGATACAACTAGTCCATAGTCCGTGAACATAAGAAACATAAGCAAGAAAGATATCGTGCATGGGTGAATATCAATGCTCTCAGATGCAACACGGGATAATGAAGCAACATCCGCCATCCTACAACGATGTGAGCACATAGCAACTGACAAAAGGCAGCAACTCACGGGACAAGGTATACATCCACCCCTCAATCTCTGCACTGGTTCATTTCGCACCTCTGGGCTGGCCACCGACATGGAATGAGTCACTGAGGGCTGTGTAACGATAGGCATTATTGGTGACGAAGCTTTTCTGGATAAACGCGCCGAGGGCGGGTAGGCTGGGGTAGTTGAAGACATGGTAATGACAAGGCTGGTATGGGTTAACACCGTTTATAAGTGGTTCATTGGAGTGATGACGTCAGGAGTGGCGCAGACGCGTCACACACTACTACTACATACTACTATCACTTGGCTTCTCCAACGAGAGCTTCTACGATCTCCACCGCCCGTTTGAATTGTGCTTTCTGCTCTGGTGTGGCTTGGACAGTGCTCGAGCTATAGATAAAGATTAGATTAGATATAGATATACTAGATTTAGATAGTACACACCCCGGTTGCCCAGTAACACCCCCCATCCCCCCATTCATCCACTGCAAATCCTCACTTCCCCAAAAAATACTAGTATCCAATCCATAGATGTCTTCCGATCCAGCCGGCTCCTCCGTCGGCAGCTCTTTCAATATCCCATGAAGCTCGTCGATAAGCCCTTCCACCGACACAGAGCCCAACGCAGTCACCTCGACTGTACCCAACGCCAGTGTCTTGGGAGCGAAACTCTGGAGATCGGGCGTTCCATCGGGTCGGGAGGCTGAGGTGATGTTGAGCGAGTCGGAATCGACTGGGCGGGTGATCGTTGCGACGAACGAAGGCGTGGGTGGCGCGAATCCGCCGGTTATCCCTGGGAAATACACAGTGAGTACCAGAGCACTCTAATTAGATCGTTGTCGATACCTTTCTGCAATCGAAGCGAGTATTCACTGGGCGCCATGTTTGTTGGTAATCAAAGTCGTCTTGATCCCTTATATGTATACACGGATCTAGTTAGGAGGCAATGCATCCTGATAAGAGACTACTATCAATCTCGCTTTTTATCTACCACACAACTCCAATGTGGTGTAGTGGCCAACATTGCTGTCTTTCACACCAGAATGAATTCGCACAGCAGCCCGGGGTTCGATTCCCCGCATTGGAATTCCTATTATCTGTTTCACGTTTTGTTTTGTTTTTTTTTTTTGCGTTCTTGCATCAACAGACTCAAGAAAACTTGCGATTGTCGGGATGAGATGAGAATTATCGCCCCCAACCAGCCTGAAACATGTAACCATAACCATGTGTTAGTTACGATACCAAAAACGTGAAGACTCTTCTTCTTCTTCTTCTACATAATAAAATTCATTTTTTTTTGTGCAATACGGGACGGACGACGGACGACTTCTTGTGTACCATGTACATGTACTAGGGGGGTCTGGGAATTCGAGCGCTCCTATGGAAAGCACGGCTCAACAGCTCAACACCATACTGCATACAGCATACAGCATACATCATACCAACAACTTCCCAACCCCCACCTTCCCCTTGCGTACCGCGACAAAGATTCCGTCGAAAAAGTGATTGATCATTTGAGTTGAGCGAAGAGTTTGGGTGCGGCGCATTCTTCGGCGCAGTGCATCATGCTGAGTGGGTGAAGGGAAGGAAGGAAGGAGAGAGAGAGAGAGAAAAGGGAGGAAGGGAAAGGTAGTAGGAAGGAAGGAAGGCTGAGATGAGTACCAAGGGGATATAAGATATACGCAGGGAGCGGACGTACTGGACTGATGGGGGCGCGCAAGGAGTTGGACAAAACCGAGACGCGATACGAGCATAAGCATATATATAAGGGAGGAGGAAACAAGTCATCCGGAAAAAGTCAGAACGGCTGTTTCGACAAATACAAAAGGAGAGAAACAACATCGGCACGTACACCTATAGAAACAACAACAACAACAACAACAAATCACAATCAGTCAGCTCCACCATGAATTACTCAAGTTAAGAAAAAAAAAGAGTCGCGCTGCGGTCATCCACACAAAACACACACACGTACATTTCCTCTACACAATCCTCTCCTTTGAAGCCCTCCCCGGCTTGGACTTTTTCTTGACAGTGCTCAAAGTGCTTTAACATCGGCGCGCATTTGGCGGAGTTTTGGCATTCGTCGCGGATGGCGGGGTGGGACTGGGAAGGCAAAAGTTGGAAAATGTGAAAACGTTGGAAAGAAGGAAAAGTTGGAAAGAAGGAAAACGTTGGAAAGAAGGAAAACGTTGGAAAGAAGGAAAAGTTGAGAAGAAGGAAAGTTGAAAAGAAGGAAAAGTTGGAAGAAGGTCAATCAGAATGATGAGTGAGGTTTGTTGGAGGGAAAGGCGTGGGGTGGGGGTCGTGTATTGAGTAGGTTATAGAACAGAGAGAGAGAGATATGAAGGGAAAAAGGGTGTCAATGTAAAGAACACACATACATCTTCAGGTTCTTCTTCTTCTTCTTCCTCCTCCTCTTTCTCCTCCTCCTCCTCAGACTCTTTAACCTCGTCTGCAGGTTTTTCCTCCGCTGGAGCCTCGGCTTGGATAGTCGGGAGGAACGAGGAAAAGAAGGATGTTAGCGAGCTCATCGTTTGCAACAGCGTTTGCAAATGCTTTTTGACGGAATGCTGCTATTAGCTAAAAGTCAGGCGAAAGTTGAGAGAAGCGCCGGCGGTGAATTTCGGAACGAGGGCGTGGGATGTTTAGGGGCGCTTGTTGTGTCAGGAATCTTGTCGTCATGGTTCAAACTTCAGACATTACAGTACTGAGTATATGCATTATGCATTATATGATTGAGAAACTCAGAAAGGGGTATGTACATGTTTGCGGCAAGAGAGAGTCGTTGATGGATATCGATACATAAAGGTGAATATCCAGCCACACTACTACAGCTTGATAGTGGCGGCAGCGGATGCGACATACCAGGACCTACCAGGACGTGCACATTGAGACACCGCGATCTCGACTACACCCTACTCCACCACCGACGCCTACAGGCAACAGTACTACATACTCCACCTCCTCTCCTCCTCTTAACACAGATAGTGGCTGATTCAATAATTTCTCACACCTCTTTCCAAGGAAAGTTGACCAAGAAAAGTCTCGCAGTCCCTTGGGGACCCCTGAACGGTAATTAGCTATATTTCAAAAAGGATTTCACGTGGCCTGATAGTGATCCCTATTGATCCCGGTACCCGTATGCGGTGAACCAAAAATTCATGATCAGTGTTATCCTTTAGTATTTGTAGGTTTTTTTTTACAGAGTCTCCTCCTTTGGCGATGATTATTCTTGAACTCGACACTTGGGTGTCACCCTACATATGTTCAGTGCGGCTTCAAAGTTCTCTATGTAACAGAAGGTTGCAGCCGCATCGATAGAATCTTCTGGTATGATGGTTGAACGTTTGAACGCTGATCTGATGAAGGTCTGTAAATTTGCAATCAGATTCAAATTACACAAGGTTACACGAAAAAACAGCTTGGTTCGGAAGCCGTCTATGGCGACATATACATGAAAACGATTGGGACAATACGAGGGAGAAATAGAGGAAGGAATTATGAAGAAATAGGAACTAGGAACGAGCAAGCTGAGTAGCTGCGGGGTCGGCCCCGCGTCGGGCATGTCATTGATGCATTGATTGCGATCAAGATTATTTGCACCACGCACTGGGGTATATAAAGGACGCCCCCTCGTAGAAGCCCTGCAGATTTTACAACGCTGCAGGTTTAGACGTTGAAATTCTTTCCTTTTTCTTACTGCTCGCTGCAAGCTCGCTGGACGACTTATCAAAAAAAATTCGAGTAGGTCAGCCTTCTCGGTTGTACTCGAAATGACCCCAGCTGATGTTCGAAAGTTTACCCAAGTCAACTTCACTGTTCATTCGTCGCGATCGCCAATGTATCTTCGCAGAGTTTCTGTCTTTTTAGTTTGGGGAATTCTCGCCGCTACTTGTCGTGCTATTCCTTTTGTCCCCAATGTATGTCTTGTTATTTTTTTTCGGCAGACTCTAGTGGATGGTTGAACAATCTGTTTGGATTTCCTGCAGGCCGACACGAACCTTACAGTAGATCCCCGGTCTGACACCATACGCACACGAGCACAGGAAGCTCCCAAAGAGTTCAAGATCACCTACCCTACTTCCACAGGAAAACCTGCCAAATTCGACAAATACACCAGCAAATCAGCAGAACATTATGTGACGAAAATCATACTTCAGAAACCCGCCTTGGCCAAATTGGGTGTCACCATCCCGCAGTCTCTCCGCTTTGACAACCCAGACCACGAAGATCTTCAACGCGAACTTGCAAAGATCGTCGAGTTCACTTTCGAAAACTACCCGTATGCCTCTTTGGATGGTATGGCTAGTCATCAATACAGTGGGTCGACGGCGTCCTTTGAAGTAGTCGATCCAACTCGTTGGATATCCAGGGTAGTCGCTAAAGGAATAGCTGGGGAAAGTGTGTTCAAGGGGGTCTACGGTGAATTGGAGAAATCGGATACAGATAAAGATGTCTTTCGATATCAAGAGAGGACGGTATTTATTTTCGAGTTGAGTTAACCTGACCTTAGTTTACTAATTCCCTTCCGTCATTATCCAGCTGTAGGGTTGCATATCTGTTCTAGTTGCAGCTGAAGCAGGACGTCGACCCACTAAGTACTGGAGAGAATATTGTAATACTACATGAATACTATGAAGTGAACGTTGAACTTGAATTCCGAAATGGCATGTAAAAGTTTGGAAAGCTGTCCCAAAGAGCACGCGACGGCGTGGCTAGGTCTTATTCCACGTGGCCATGCGATAAATGAAATAATGATATAATCCTACTGCTTCCCCATTCAAGTTAAATCATGGTTCTTGTCCTCGTCGTTGGCGATTTACACATTCCGCATCGAATTCATGATCTCCCACACAAGTTCAAGAAACTACTGGCGCCTGGGAAAATATCCCAGGTCCTTTGCACAGGAAATGTTTGTGATAGAGAAACTATGGAATATCTGAGGTCAATAGTTGGAGGAGCGGAGATACAAGTTGTGAGAGGAGATTACGATGAGGTATGTTCTCTGAAGATAGCACTGTACCTCACTCGAGCTACCCCAACTGCAGCTTCCAGGCCTTCCGTCATCGTTGACGGTAACACACTCAAACAACTCCCTGCGAATTGGTTTAATACACGGCCACCAATCGCTTCCTCTGGGCTCACTCGACGCTCTCTCCGCGATTGCGCGTCAAATGGATGTTGACTTTCTTGTTTCCGGCGCGACACACGCTGTGCAGGCAGTCGAGTACGACGGAAGGTTCTTCTTGAACCCTGGGACGGCAACAGGTGCTTGGACTGGTGCTTGGAATAGCTCCAAACCGGGTTTTGCCGTCTCATCCAACGAGGGAGTCAAGGCGGCAGGCCCCCACGGTGATCCTATACCAAGTTTCGCATTGTTGGATATACAAGGAACGGTCGTGGTGACATATGTGTATCAGTTCATAGACGGAGATGTTAAGGTGGAGAAGGTGGAATGGCGCAAGCCGGACGGATATGGCGTCGATGAACGTGTAGGAGGTATGTCTTCATTGACCCTAGATCCTTTTCTTATGCTGTGACTTTTCTCTATCGATACTCAATGCCTTTTTCTCAGCCAAAACACCGATAACATCCGGCGTTGGCTCGGTAATGCCTCAGAGTATACCAAGTCCGACACCTATGAGTCCGCAGAATGCCGGTTGGTGATTGCACGGTTGTACGGTACAGGTAAGACGACTTCAACAACATGAAGGGTTACTTGGTGTGTAATCTGTAATACTATTTTTCATCCGCACCATTTGAGATGAACTATATCAATGTGTGCACTGGGAGTGTCCGAGCGGTGTGTGCCTAAGGGGTGTGAAGGACGAAGTATACTTACAGGCCAATTTTTGTCGATCCCTGCGAGCGGGATACGTTGGTGATCAATGGCCCAAGCTTGGCAAAGTTTTCTCAGACCATTGGGAAACGAAGACAACTCTATTCATTCATACTACGTCCTCTTTTATATGGGGTCGTGGGAGGAACTTCCTCTCTCTAAATCGCATGGAAATGCAAGAGCTGTTCTCGGTCGTTTTCAACCCGAACCACTGTGGACTCTGCGTATATATGGTGGGTGAATAATCTACATCTGTCGAGGATTGTGGGTATCAAACCGAATAAACAGGACTTGGGAATTATATATACAGCGCCACGCTTTTAAGTTGGTTGCTATTCATGTGATCTTGTGCGAGCCCTTTCTTACTTTCGAGGGAACCGAAATACTCGACGTTGAACGCTCTCAGCAATCATGTCAGATCACGATAATGAGAAACACTCTGATGACGGAAGGAAGGAAGGCGTTCTGTCGAGGGAGGGCTCCGAAAAAGAGGAGATCAATTTGACAACCTTCCACGAAAAGAGAGCAGGTCGTCTCGTCGTTTCACCCCAGTACGTCTTGGTTCTTTATCGTCAATGGTTGGCTTTCTCAATCAGTCGCTCCAAACAGGGAAGCTCGCATCGAATTCGGAGAAGCCGTTGCCTCCAAATTGAAGCTGTCTAAGGATGGAACGAAGGTCCTTTGGCCACAACCCACTGACTCCCCGTACGACCCGCAAAACTGGAGCAACAGGCGTAAACATCTACATTTGTTCATTATCACCCTCGCTGCGATCGTGCCAGATTTTGATTCCGGAATAGGTGTGTAGTCTGACCTTTTCCTCTATCAATCTTTGTCGGTGCTTTGTGTATTGGTACCTCGCCCCATGATTGCGTTTGTTATTTTATGGGGGTTTTTGTTCTCAAAGTTCCATTCAACAGGTATCGCTTCCATATTCCCACTTGCCGCACAATTCAATACCACCACCGGAGTCATCAATAATATGACGTCTAAGTTAGTGTTCCTTTCTCATGTGCACCCGTCGTGCAATGTAACTCATTCTGCGCCTCTCTTTCCGAATGTAGCTGGAGTATCTTTCTCCTTGGCTGGGGCGGAATATTCGCAGTCATGCTGATACGTCGGTACGGTCGTCTACCAATTTTGTTTTGGTCGCAGGTTCGTTGAATACTACCTTTGTGTCAAAAAAACTTATTGAACCATGATAGATTTTCGCTTTGGGGTTCCTCATAGGGTGTACATTCGCGCCGAATTTGAAGACATTCACGGGTAAGTATATGTGCTTATCCCATCTTTTATTGTTCTCAGTGTACTTTTTCAGCAATGCGCTGTCTCACCGCTGTTTTCGCGTGCGTTTACCAGACGTGATATTATATGATTCTCTTGAACTAACGTATCCCCGTAGAACTGCGCCGCAGGTCACTGTAAGTCAAATCGTACCCGCCGACATCATAGATGCAATAACTTTTTGCAGGGTCTCTATGTGGTGACCGATCTATTCCCCTTCCACTTGCAAGCTCGGAAGGTCGGCTGTTGCTGCATTCATTTTCGAATCACCTGTGCAAAAACTTACTCGGACATTTCCTAGCTGAACATTTGGACCATGGGCTTCATCATCAGTCCTTTCCTGTCTCCATTTGCTTTCGGTTTCTTGGTTGCTCGAACAACCTGGCGCTGGGCATATGGAATTGGGTGTATTTATGGTGCCATTGTATGCGTGTTAATCATCTTGTTCATGCAAGAAACGTCAGTTACCTTGCCAGTTTCATCGTAATAGCTGTTTGGCTCAAGGGGTTATCATAGCATGTACGACCGCACAATCTCCCCTATTCCTGAACCGGCTGCCCAAGGCGGTTTCCGATATCGTTTCGAGAGTCTCGTCGGCATCACTGGGTACAAGATGGCCAAATATCGTGTATCTTGGCAAGACGCAATTCTGTCTCCATTCAAGGTAGTTTGGCGCCCACATTTGTTAATCATTTTGATTTTCGAGGTGTGCAAGCAAATTTCTCCACATCTAAGTTCATTATCTTGACATTTGGTACACAGGCCATGGTATTTGGATTCAGCATCGGTATCAATACTACAAATGCGGTGTTTTTAGGGAGTCCCCCGCCGTTAGGATATGGGTTCAGCCAATTCGCCATCGCAGGTGGTTATGGTACACCCATCGTATGTGTTCAATGAAATCTAATGTCTTAAGAAAATTTACTCTGTACAGGTTGCAGTCCTCATTGGTGAACTCATTGGTCGATTCAATAACGATTTCATTATGAATGTAAGTATTAGGAGAAACAACGGAGTGTTCGAGGCCGAAAGTCGATTGTGGTATGTCCCATCACACCCGCGGATGAGATCCTGTTTCATGGCTCCGATATAGGGCATGCTATTTAGCTATGCCTCTCTACATATGTGGCTTCGTTCTCCTAGGCGCATCGTTCCAGAATCACCTCAGCGTCGGAGCTCTCGTTATGGGATGGGGCATTTCGGAGCTCGCGGTTATGATTAATACTGTGGCAGTATGTGCGTATAACGTTCCGAGCTGACTCATTTCTGCATTCTAATTTTGACTACGTATAGACGCGTACTGTAACGATTGCTTCCCCAAACACCAGGTAGGTCGTACTTCATGGTCGTTCATTGAGATAATGAATAATTTCTGGTCTCTAGGGAGAAATCAGTGCATTGATAAACCTGGCAAGAACTCTTGGAGGTCAGTTGATATTATGCCTCTCGATTGTATACATTTGACATGTGTGGTCAGGCTTTAGTGTAGCGTACTTCCAAGTGCCCTGGGCTTTGAAGCATGGGGCTTTACAAGTTTTTGGGGTTGAAGCAGCGTGAGTACAACTCATATTCCTCCATGATTCAACGCTGATTGTCTCGACTTTGATCAGCATCGTAATAGGTTTATTCTTCCTATCTGTACCTTTCATTCAGATTAAAGGACGGCTATTGCGGGTGAGCACCCTGTATTTCCAAAATTGTCTCTTCCTAATGCTCTCTTTCTCCAGGAAAAGTACTCATTGTAAATGATTACTGTTGATCAAACCGCCATGCTACACTGTACTATACTGTAAATTTTACTCTATGCCTTTGCCATTTCGCTTGCAGATGATTCGGTTGCTTTCATCTTCGACCTTAGACCCCTGGTATCCATGTCAGCTGTCTTAAAGGATGGTGATATCTACGTTCCAATGCTATAGGAAGCAGATTTCGCCGGATGGTAATGAGACCATATTTAAATCTCTCTAGCGACACATGATTTCCTCTTCTTCAAAATTGACCATGCAGATGCGGAAAGGGATAGAGGAACGAATGAGGTTCTCGCTTGTTCTTGAAAGGAAGCCACGACTATCGGGCTTCATACTCAGCTATAAGAACGCTGTACCGTAATATGCAGGCAAAACGTCGACCTTGGATCATGGCGGAACTTGGCAACAGCAAACCCGAGAGTTCGTTCCGCGAATACGTCTCTGCTCAAGGTCTTGAGGAGGTTCACAAGCGACACGGTCGCATAGACCTTGTTCCCCTTCCTTCGGACCTTCCCGAAGATCCCCTTAATTGGTCGTCGTTGCGAAAAAACACTTTATTGACTCTGATAGCCTTCCACGCTTGTCTCGGGCCATTCTCTGCGGCTTGTGCGAGTAAGTAATTTGTTTCTGGCGCCGCATCGAATCCTCTCAGCTTCTGTTTATAGTACCCTCATTTGAGGTTCGCCACCACCCCATTTCTCGATTACGAAAACCTTAAGTTTCCGCACAGCTGTTTGCCGTTGAATTTGAGGTGTCATTGACAAAAGCATCGTATATCACGGCAGTCCCCATTGTGTTCTTAGGTGCGGTGTCTTTACTACATCTGTGTGCCCAAAGACTACTTAGTATACTCAACACTCACCAGGCACCTTTCCATTTCTCTGGGCACCCATTAGTAGTCGAATTGGTTTGTAGTATTGTAACACTGTCCCCCTTGTTTTGACATCCCCTCAGGCCGTCGACCAGTCTATCTCGCTTCCATGTTGATTTCTGCTGCCATGCAACTCGCCTCTGCGTATTGCACCACCTTTGGGACATTGATGACCTGCCGCGTCCTGGTTGCAATTTTCATCTGTCCTCCACAGAGTATCGGGGCGTCCACAGTCTCCGAAGTATTTTTTGTTCACGAGAAAGGGCAGAAGATGGGAGTATGGGCATTAATGGTATCTCTAGGGCCAACAATCGCCCCACTCATCATGGGCCCACTCGTCTGTAAGTCAATTGATTATTATTTTTCATTCCTGGGTCCTGGGTTGACGGCCCATTGTACCTTCATTGGTTGACTTGGTAGACCATACCGGACAATGGCAGTGGACATTTTATCTCCTTGCTATCATGAACTTTGCGCACTTTATTTTATACCTGTTCTTCTGCCCAGAAACATTATTCGATCGTCCCGTACGGTCAACCAATCCGAAATCCACAGCTACAAATATACAACATCCAGCTAATGCAACTGGAAAGTGGTACACACCATACACATCTTTTCACTTGCACAGTAGAGAGCCGTGGAGTAAACTGCCTCTGGATGTTGCCTCGCCTTTGCAATATATCATTAGGCCGAATATCTTGCTTCCAAGCTTAGCAAACGCAGTCACATTCACGTATACCAACGCAAGCACAATACTTGATATATCTGGATCACTGACTGAATGTATTTTTGCTAGGTGCTTCTCACCGTCCAAATACCTGCGCTTCTTGGGCAAAAATATCACCTCAATACTCAACAAATTGGAATGCAATTCATTGCGCCATTTCTTGGAGCGCTCTTGGGTGAGCCATTTGCAGGAATAGGGTCAGATAAATGGATGCAATATCGTGTCAAAAGGGCAAGCGGAAAAAGAGAAGTGGAATGGAGACTCCCTTTTGCCATCCCTGGGTTTCTCATAGCAGTTCGTAGCCATTCTCGCCGCATAGCAGTCCCTCATGGTACGTGTCCCAACAGATCCTCGGATTGATGGTTCTAGGAGTATGCCTTCGAAATACGCAGTCTGGGGTTTGGAATATCGCACCAGATATCGGGTCTGCCATTGCACTGTTCGGACAACAGATTGTTACAAGTGAGTTCATTGATCATGCTAAGCTTTTTCGGAAGCTCACTTTATTCCAGCCGTTTGCACAACCTATGCTATTGAATCCCAACCAGAACATACCGGCGAAGCCGCTCTTCTAGTAGCACTGATACGACAAACTTATGCCTTCACTGGTCCGTTTTACTTTACAGATCAGTTTGATGCTATGGGCATTGTGCGTGGTGCGTATTTGACACAGTACTTCTGTATTGTGATTACTAATACCTCGAATAGCATGTGGACTCCTTTCCGGACTCATTGCAATCGGGATGTCCTTTGTGCTTGCATGCATGGTATTTGGTAAATCCTGGCGCGAGACGGAAGCCAGGAACGAGGAGGAAAGAACGCATGTTCGTAGATTGTAAGGAAAGGTAAAGAATCTTGAGGGAGAAGAAAAAGAATCATAAGTAAATGCTCACCGTACTTGATAGAAGTGATCATGAGTATTCATTATTGAAGACTATAATATAAGCTCTCGTTAAACTTCAGCGCTCAGCATTTGCGATCCGAAGAGTGTTGACCTCTGTTAATCTGTTCAGACGACTGATCATCGGCACTGACTGCGAAGTTACACCGTTATTCGGGCCAGGCCGTGCCGATCATGAAGCCTACCGTCCACGTTGCAAACACGTTCCACGCGATCACGTGTGGGTTTTATGTTAGGTCTAAGTCTTGGCCGACAGTGAATCTTAAGCTTCTCTATGTTCCAACCAAAGACACCCAGTAGACATCGTACTCGCTCAGACGTTGGCAAAACGCCTAAAACGCCTTTGACACCTTCTGTTTTGTCAGGCTTGGGTAACATTTCTTTGGGTGGTTCCCCTACGAAAAAGCGAACCGGCAAGACACATGCAAAGGCTTCTTCTAGCTCTGGTCCCTTCGATACCACAAACCCGTTCATACAACCATCTATCTCCCGCTCTCGGCCAGGTTCTCGTCCAGTGTCTCCGGTCAAGTTCACCACAGGTGCTATTCCCATTTCAGAAGACCTCAAAGGGCAGGCCGGTGGTGGACTCATTCGGAAAGGCGGCGTAGAGCTTAGTCGCCTTGACGTCGTCAGTAGGGACTATATTCCTCCAAAGCCAGAGCTCAAGCGTTCAAGATCTACCCCAGCTGCAGTGAGCAAACATCCTCTGGTTTAATTATATCATTCTCAAGCATATGTATAGAACCGTGACACTAGGGATCGCTTCATCACCAGCCGTGATACAGAAAACGACGTTACAGCCACTCTTGAACAGATGCATCTCAATCCTAAATCAGCCTCGCCAGGGCATACTGCTCGTTTAGTAGCTGCGACTGGCGTCCCGCTCAACCGCCGTATCCTCGGCTACCACGAGCCGCCGCCTGCTGCCTCTTCCGATACTTCACTCGCTCAACAACGCGAGTTCGCCAAGCCCTTGTACGCTCGACCAGGAACTCTTCCTACTTCTACCGGATCATCGGCTAACAAATCGCGTAAAATTCCCATACAGCCTGAGCGTGTTCTCGATGCACCTGGTATGGTTGATGATTTCTATCTCAATCTTATTAGCTGGTCGTGCCAGAACACAGTGGCGGTGGCCCTTGAGGCCTCAACGTATATTTGGCATGCAGACACGGGCTCCGTAAACCAGATCGGCGAGGCCCCAGAAGGCTCGTACGTTTCAAGCGTAGACTTTTCTAACGATGGAATGTTCCTTGGTATTGGGATTGGACAGGGTGATGTCGAACTGTGGGATGTCGAGACTGGACAAAAGCTGCGAACTATGGGTGGTCACCAGGCGCAGATCGCCACTCTATCGTGGAACCAGCACATTCTCACCTCGGGCTGTGGTGACGGCAGTATCTGGCACCACGACGTGCGAATTCCTCGACACAAGGTTATGGAATTGCTAGGTCACAGCGGAGAGATTTGTGGCTTGAAGTGGAGAAGCGATGGGGAGCTTTTGGCAAGTGGAGGCAATGATAATGTTGTGAACATTTGGGACGGGAGGTTGGGAGATGTTGGTGAGGGTGCAAGAGGTAGTGCCAAATGGACGAAGCGGAACCACACTGCTGCTGTCAAGGTATAACTTTCTTGCTTCCTGTTCCCTGTTCATTAGCACGATCAAACAACTTCATTAGGGGCTTGCTTGGTGTCCCTGGCAAGCCAACCTCCTTGCATCCGGTGGCGGAACGAATGATGCTACCATCAACGTTTGGAACAGTACTACCGGCGCTCGTCTTCATACACAGAAGACTCCTTCTCAGATAACCTCGATTCTCTGGGCCCCACACAAGAAAGAAATTCTCACTACTCATGGGTATCCCACAAACTCGATCATGCTACATGCATATCCGAGTATGGATCGTGTCGCCGAGATCCGTGACGCTCATGACTCGCGAGTTTTGTTCAGTTGCCTTGGGCCTGCGGGTGATGTCGTGTGCACTGGTGCAAGTGATGAAAATCTCAAGTTTTGGAGAATTTGGGATGTTGTCGGAGAGGGAAGTGGCAAAAAGAGGAAGGAGAATGAAGAAAGGAGGGTCAATTCGACTTCCTCCGGCCAGCTGTCTATTCGTTAACTATCGACTACCACGGCGAGTCTTGATTCGATCATCGCTACTTTTACATAGGCTTTTTTTCAAGGTTCAAGCTGTACATGTACACGTCATTTCTCGAAAGTATATTATCTAAATTCAATTTAATTACCTTTCCTTTCCTTTCCATTCGTCGCAATCCAATTCGTGTATTTTGTTCAGCATATCTGCTCTGATCGGGCTTTGAGTGGAAAAATTCGTGTGATCGATTTGCCGCAGAATACTGCAACCTTCCGCACTCTTCTCCAACTCAGCTAACAAAATAGAAAGCCTAACAAATTCTGCCCACGGATTGTTAAATTTTGTGGACTGGAAGCCTCTGCATACTGAGAAAGGACGCCAATCCTCACAGCCTTTCCAACATTCTGTAATTGATTCGTCTCTTCGATCTTGGTTTCTGCCGTTTTTCGCTTCACACCGCTTCGTACAGTTTATAGCTTGCTTCCTAATTGCGAAATGGCAAATTCAAAGAATGAGCGGTTTGTTTTTCCTAGTATCTCAGTCTATATCCATTCCTACTTCCAGTTTCTGGCTGCTAGTAGTACCGCGTCCCTACAAGAGGTTGCAAAGAAAACTTCAGGCTGGGATTACTCGGAAACCCTCTAACATTACAGTATGAAAAAAATATTAACTCATTCGTTCCAGCACGAGCTTTCAGAAGCATCAAGATTTCGGCGTCACAAATTGACTCATTCAATATCCTGCAGCGCCGGGCGTATCGAAGACTTGTAGTCTGCTGTGGCTGGACTCTAGTAGGTAATCGTGCTTCGATCTTACCAACTCCGGTCGATACTTAAAAGGTTGACGGGTCTAGCATCCTTTCCCTCCTCTCTCAATAACATTCAAGTCGTTTACCCCTTCTGTTGGTCTCTTCTTGCTTGGGATTTCCTCATTCCTCATTCATTTTCCACGTTCCCATATCCATCCTTTCCTTTCGTTACATCCGTATCCGTATAACCTATGCCAGCTACACCGACCTCTAGGACCATCTCCCGCAAATTGAAGAAAATTCTAAAAGCCTTCACCTGGAGAGTAGCTACGAAACGCTGTCGGAAACTACAAAGCGCTTGCAGCAGCAGTAACAGTCGGACTGAGCCGATCTCGCCTCGACCCGAAGTTTACATTCCGGGTCATGTTTGGGACTCGCAGAATCCTAGTGAACGGTATGCTTCCGTTGGGGATCTATGTGCACATATAGGTGATCAACTTCCAATCCATCTTGTTAAATGGATTGCGAGGGATGTCCTTCGAGGATTAGCAAATTTACATGAGTCGAGGGGAAAGGCTCACGGTGGTATGCATGTCAATTTGAACGATCTCGTTTATTTTGTGACGAACCACCTACATAGACCTCAGTCAGGACTGCATCCTGATATCCCCACAAAACATGAAAATGTTAATATCTCAGTTTTACTACGCTGATGCGCAATCCCAGCATACAATGCCCCAGTCTGAAATGTCGCACACTGAAACGCACCCAATTCTTCTCAACATGGACACAGTGGTCGTTCCTGCTGCTCCTAGTTCCACACTCGCTTTAAAACCGATTGTGTTCAGACTATGTTATCCAGAGGTCGGTGAGTGCATAGTCTCTTCAGGCTTTTTCTGACAATGGTCGTTCACCAAGATATCAGATAGACCTCGACATAATCCCTTCTGTGATAGTTTTGGTATGCGCCCTCCAGAAGCGCTTCTGGACGCTCCCCAAGGAATCAGTGCGGACATATGGACTCTCGCTTGCGTCGTATGTTGCTTTTTGTGATTTTTAAACACAATTGGTGCCCATAGTACTTTACTCATTCATAGCTATATGGACTCATCACCGGCGAAAGCTTGATCGATCCATTCTTCCAAACTCTCGAGCTAGGCCTTACACCAGAAGAGTCGCATCTGATTCAAATCATTGAAATTTGTGGCGAATTTCCAAGAGACGTTGCAAAATCGGGTGCGAATGGTTGCAAGTGGTTTCATGACGATGGTGTGTTATGCAAACCGGCTATATAACTATACGATCATAATCTTACCTTTAATTGTCATTTACTATCTGAAATTCAGGTACCATACGTCTCAAGACAACATACTATCCTGTCACACTAAAGGATATCCTTCACTCGAGGATCGAACCATCGGAAATTACGCATACTGCTGACCTACTAAGATCGATGCTGAGGCTGCGTCCGCAGGAGCGTGCTCAAGCTGTAGACCTCTTAAATCATCCCTGGTTTCATGATGTAGATGAACGAGGTTGAACGAGGGTATACGAGTATAAGAGTGTTTTGGACCTGGTAAGAGAGGACAATTTAAGCTCAATCAAATAAGCACCGTAATGCATTTCTTTCGAGATGAGGGACCCTAACTTCCTAGGATAGATGATTCTGATGTATCATATATCTGTATGCACCCATGAATATTTTCGTCGTCAAAGGCAGGAAAAATATCCATGTCGAGGCGGGTGTCCGGTCCGACTGCTTAATTTCCACACAAATTCAATGTCTTCTCAAGCATTTGAATCAACGCTTGACCATCCTTTAATACCTATCCCTTACTTCCAATGCGGGTTTACCACTAGCACTTTATCAATTTCCTCCAACCCTTCTCTTGCTGTTGTCGATCTAATCGATGAATCTATCGGGGTCCACAAGATCTCCTCTCGCACAGCTCATCCATTGGTTTCGCCCCCGAATCCGATAGACCATGGTATAAATGATAGTGAATATGAGTCTAACTGTGTCTGCCTACCTCCGCCACTACTTGCTTGGGAAGCATTCTATCCAAAAGGAAGTATAAATCCTTCTGCTGAGATACCTGGCGGGTTCGGATTCTACTTGGCTGGGCCGAAGGAGTTCTCAGATAGGTTGCTTAGCTCTCCAGATGGTACGGGAGCAGAAGAGATCCTTATGAGCTATCGTATAATGCTTCAGCGAGATTGGGAGTGGGCCAAAGGGGGTAAGCTACCGGGAGTATTTGGCGGTATCGATGACCTTGCGTATGGGTGTAACGGAGGTCGGAAAGATAGCAGAGAGTCTTGCTTCGATGTTCGTATAATGTGGAGGTACTTTCGCAATTCTCCTCATTTGTTTGTCACTGAGGAACTTGTCGCGGTCCAGATCCAAAGGCGCAGGGGAACTCTACATCTATCTACCATTGACCGCAGAAAACAAAAAACGTCTTTTGAATGTCCCGCCCCTCTCGCTTGAAAATCCAGATTTTGGATTCTCGGTTGGTCGTGGGGCTTTTTTCATCCCGGTTGGACGATGGATGAGTATCGCAATCCGAGTGAAGCTCAATGCCGTTGGGGTTGATGACGGTAAGTTTCGTTTTTTCTAGAAACTCCTTCCAGTTCCCACTGAAACTATTCCATGGGGTGTTGGTGTGTAGGCGAGATCAAACTTTGGATTGACGGAGCATCGGTCATCTCTATTACTGGCCTGAGTTTTCGAAACTCTGAGAAGAGTGGACTCAGAGGAATGCACTTTCAGACATTTTTTGGGGGTGAGTTTGTTGACTATTTTGCTACAGCTCTGCTTGAATATCTACTTCGATTACAATAACTTGCGCTCTGTTTTTCTTCTCGTTGGTTTCTGCTAAACTTGCATATAGGTAATAAACCTGATTGGGCCTCGCCCAAGGATCAACGAGCTTGGTTCGCAGATGTCACTGGGGTAATTGTTGGTTAGGGTAAGTAAATGTTAGGTTCTCCCAGGGTTCTTTGCAATTCAAAAATCCAAATGAATTTGTGAGTAAACTGCTATGTATTGGGAGGAAATTGAGCAATATGCTCTCAACTTTTCACCATCACCTGAGTAGAGATTGTTGATTGCAGTAGCCATTACTTATATCTTGCAACCCATCTCCTGACAGTGTGTAAGTAATTGCATGGCCTTAATGTTTTTCCTCACACTGGCTTGGTATGTTTATCCAAGCCTCTTTCAAATCCAATCTCTTTCTGCCGCTGTACAGGTGCCATGGGGACCCTATAACATCTTTGCACTAATCCCTGAAAATTGTAAATCTTCTTACATAAAATACTAGCGGACCCCTGCGGGGTACGAACAACCTTGCTTGAATAATTATGTGGTGCTCTGTAAGTTTTTTTTATGAAAATGCGACGGAACATATTCTATGTCTACTTGAATGCATCACAATTGTTAAGGAAAGGTTACCAAGCATTGTCTGCAGTTTTTCGGTATGGATGAGGTCTTGTAACACATCTTCAAACACCTCTGAATTGATACCTTCATCTCCTAATGGTGCTCGTACAACCAGTAAATGTAATTTGGGCAAGCAATCATTCCATACTGGCTAATTATTGTCAGCATTCTTCAAAAGATGCAACACACAAAGCTTTGTCAAATACAATGGAAACCTTGAAACTCAGTTGGCGACTTTGCAATTTGAAATTGATAAAGCTGTTAGATGTGGGGTTAAAAAGCAAAGACATGGATAAAATAAACTTGGCTGTTCAGAAGGTGACAAGGGTGGAGGTAAATGTGTTTGCAAGCAACAAGGAGATATTGTGTAGGATGTTGGGGGTAATGAACAATGTTTGACAGTTGAAGGTAAACATTTGCAACGACATGATCAAAACAGTAAGTTTGCTGAAGTTCAAAATATAACAAATAGAAACTAAATGATCAATAAGAAGGATGTCTTATGAAGTGTTGCAGATATTTTAGATTTCAACCCACCCATTGAGAGACTAACAATAACAGCAGACGAACTGTTGGTAACGAATATATCACACGACCATTTCCATAAATTCAAGCAGTCATATGGTGGACTACAGCAGATTGGAAGAGGAAATAGAGTTTGGAAGAATAAGTAAGGATGTTGGAATGAAACAATAGGAGACAAGTGAGAAAGGACATAGGCAAATGTACAATGAAAAGGCTTCCATTGCCAAAGTTCCATAAATAATTAAGTAGGCGCCAAACAAAAAGTCAAAAGCAAGCGCTTACATAACGTGTGAAAAAATGCACGGGCGCTTGGTAAAGACGGGCAAGCAAGGTGACCAGGCCCCATGATACGTTATATTCTTGCTTGCAAAAAATAGGACTCCCCCAGAAGTGATAATCTGTAGACGCTTCGTGGTAATTTCATCATGTATGTATCGTACGCGCAAGTGGATTCCGTCAATGTCTATCTACCACTACCGTAGCTGCTATACCCTCTGGGATCCTGATAACCCGGGTAGTTCTGCTGTTGTTGAGATTGAGGAGGAGGAGGAGGAGGGACCCCTTGGTAACCCTGATAAAACTGCTGCTGCTGTTGGTGAGGGGGTGGCTGGTGTGGTGAGCCATACCCTCCATAGCCCTGCTGTTGTTGCGGTGGCGGAGCAGCGTGAGAGGGGGGAGGAGACTGGTACCCTCCATATCCTTGATGGGAGGATGGTGGCGGCGGCGGCGACGAGCTATAACTTCCGTAACCCCCTTGTCCGTTGTAACCCTGCTGTTGAGGGGGAGGCCCTGGAGGAGGGGGAGGAAATCCATTGCCATATGTTTGTTGCCTCTGCGGCTGAGATGACGGCGGAAGCGCAGGAGGTGAAATAGTGTCTAACATATCTAAACTTGCGTACGGATTGAGAAGGGGCGGAGACGGTAATGAAGGTGGTGGTGAAAAATTCCCGTATTGTTGTGGTTGCTGCTGAGTCGAAGCTGCGATAGCGGAGTTTGCAGCCGGGCTGGATGCGTAAGATGGATAAGGCTGGGAGTACGGAGAGTACGGCGGTTGAGAAGGTGGTTGAGAAGAAGATGGTGGGATGTAAGACTGTGGTTGCTGTTGTTGATGGGGACTTTGAGATAGCGGAGGAGTAAGCGTATTCCTCCATTGTGTTTGGCTGGGGGTCTGCTGAGAGGCATACGAAGAAGCATACAAAGACGGAGTGGGCGGTGGTGGTTTCGATATTTTCATTCCAGCCAGCGAAGCGCTCAAATCATTCGAGTTATCTGGTGCTGAGCTCGGTGGAGGTGGCGGGAGAGGCGGAGGCCCGCTCCCTCGCTGACTCACTGACACAGCACCACTTGAAAGCCTCTTTTCTACCTCTAACTGTCTAACCAGCGCCTCCCTCTCCCTAGTCCGTGGCTCAACGAACTCCTTCACGGTCGACTCAAGTGTAGAGGCAAGTTGGGCGAGGTCGGTATAGAATGTGAGACCTTTGCTGGTGAATAGATAAGAGAATAAGTGGATGTAGCGAGAACAGAACAGCCACTCACGTAATCCCATCTCTCACTTCCATATACACATCCCTGGCTCTTCCGAATCGCACAAGAAGATCTTTCTTGCGTTTTTCTCGTTCTTCCCATTTTCGTGCTAGAATTCCTATGAAGGAGGGAAGCGAAATAGGATCGGCGATCAAGATAAAGGTACATAGAGAATGATGATTGGGCTTACCTCCTCCGGTGCCTCCTCCACTGGTCTTATTGTGAGCTTTTCGCCCACCACTCATTTCACGCAAACTTTTCCAGAATGCCCCGACCTCGCTAAGTACGACCTCCTGCTGAACGACGGTTTGACCAAGCCGTTGTTGATACGGTCGAAATTTCTCTAGTTCAGCTGCAAAGAGTGTTGGCTCAACTGCGGTATTTCGGCGATTGAGAAGGAGTAAAGGGGATACATCATCTGTTTGTATCTAGAAGGAATAATAGATCAGTTTGTAGACTGCGAATCGGGTAATGTTCAAATCTTGAGCCCACCTTCTCCTTTAAATCCTTCAATACTTCCCCTCTTTCCCTAGAAATTTTACTCAACCTCCCAAATCTCTCATCTATCTCTGATACTAATTCAGCGATTACGGCTCGTTCATGAGCTTCCTCGTCGTCATTAACTCCTTCGTCTAGATCAAGTAAGCTTTGAGCAACAGGCGTTCCTTGATCGTTGACAGCATCCATAGCGCGTCTGAACAGCTCCTCCAACTCGCCTTCACCTCCCCAACCAAGCAACACTCCAACATCGGCTCTCACACTGTCCCAAAGCATCTCGACTTGTCTATCGCTTCCTTCGGCTTGGCCGGAATGATCCTGGAGTTCCTTCAACTCCCTCCTCATATCCCGTGTAAGAGACGCACTGGGCTCTTGAGTAAACTTAACCCCATATTGCACGCGTAGTGATTCAGTAGCGTGGGATTCTTGGGAAAGGTTGGACGATATATGAGAAAGAGTTGACTGAACGCTGGATTTGCGTTGGGTCAATTGAGAGAATAGTGAAGTGAGGGGGTCACGGGATTCCAAGGATGCGATTTCGTCGGTCCATTTCCGAGCATTTGGTGGAATTACATCCACATCATCATCAATATCATCTCCCGCTTCCTTTAAGATGGCCTTGAACTTGGCCACGCCTTCCTTAACGCCCATGGTCTCGATCGCACTTCTTACCTGACTCTCAGCCAGCTCCACTCTTTCCACTTCTCCTCTAACCAATTTCGCCTTCTCCTCAGAATAGACCGATGCGCTTTCATGTACACTCAGTGGTATTAGTTTCAAGAAGATGTCTTGCCCGATGACCTTCTGCACTTCGGGCGCACCATACACGTCCTGTATTGATATTGGTGCAACGACAGAAGCTACTGAAGTTGTTTCAATTTGGGGTAAGGAGTCGGGATTGGGTAGGACGGCATTATAAATGAGATCATTCTCGTGTTGGGCGGTGGATTTGGCATTGGTGCAGAGTGAGAGGTGGGCTTTGAGCCGATCTGAAAGAGTGGAGGCAGCGTCAGCGGGTAAGGTTGGCGATACGCTTGGATTGAAGGAAGAAGCAAGGTATTGGGATTCTTTGGCAAGGGTTTCTGCGAGGGTCAAACGCGCAAGGGCGTCTCCATGTTTGGAAAGGGCCTTATCAGCGAGAGAGCGGTGATATTGGGCAAGAGACGACAGATACTTTGCTTTTATCTGAAATATTGGAATTAGTATTACATTCCCTTGAATGATACTTGACGTACTTGTATCAGCATAACCCAATTCCTATCAAAAACCCCCTTGCCCATGAATTCTTTTACCTGTTCCGTGAGTGCAATATACATGCCTGCTGTCTGAGCTGCGACTTTACTGACGAGCCCACTACCTTTCTTCTCTTCGGTGCTTTTCTCCAGAAACACTTCGGTCGCTTGCGCCAATATCAAGGCGACAAGGAATTTGATCACTTCCCTGCTAAGATCCGTTGAAGGAGCATGAAGAAAATTGTCGTTGATATATGTCAGCATTCCGGCGCAGGTACGGAAGTAGTGGAATGCTCGTTTGATTCCTTCTGGATCAGAGCGGCTTTGTGAAGCAGCAAGTGAGGAGTGAACAGAGGCAATTTGGAATAAAATTGAAGCCTTTTCGAATGCGATACTTGTCTGCGTAGTAAGTTTCGCTGTGAACGCGTCTTTCCAAGGAAAAGTCACTCGGATCTCCGCAAACCTCAGCTCCAAAAGCTCCAATTGACCGAAGTATTTGTAAAGTAAATCCCTAGCTGTGGAATCGCTGCCTGCTCCACGAACAGCATCTTGTCGACAACGTTGTAATGAAGCGCATTCCGATGAGTAATTATCTGGGCTTTCCCCATAGGATTGCGATATTAAATGTCGGATAGGCGTGGTCCAGTCGACTTCCTCTGTGGATTTGAGAGGGATTGAGATCATCGGCGATTGGTTCGCCATAATGGTAGAGAATGAAGCAAGGCCCAAAGTGACAGTCACTACTGCGGTTGATGTCACTTTACATCTTTCCCATCATCTATCATGTCCTCCTCAAAACCTGTATCGAGTGAAGACATTTTAGGCCAAAAGGTACTTTACTCCTGAGCTCTCTCCTTACTATGTCTATTCTCATTGTTATTATCTAGTACGACCGCTGTTGTACGTGGACAAGTTTATCCAATTTCGATTTTGCCTCACACTGACGGGAGTTTTCGGATGTCCATTCCCGCTTCTGAACCCTGTTTCTATGGTCGGAACTCTTTATCCAAATTTTCAACCAACTTCTCGTATCATTGAACGAAACAAAACTCCCCTTCGCTCATATATATCTTGACTTGACAACTTTATAAACATTCAACTGTATCTCGGTCGACGGACCTGTCTATGTTGATCGGGTCGCTCAACAAACTCTTTACTTTTTCACCTTTCAACCGTCCCGCCAAAACACGATTGGAACGTATTTCAACGCTCCAATACGCCTGTTCTAACATACTCACCTACGCCCACCTTCTGACACACTGTCGGTTGTCGCATTCAGTGGCAGACTTCCTTGTGAAGACGTGCGTTTTACATCCCTCTCGCTCTTTCCATTGTTATATGTAACCTACCAGCCCCTACTTTTCGCGCATGTTCTCCTCTTACGTGTCATATTAACAAGCTGCTTTCAGAGGAGTTGGATTCAGCGTTGGGGTCGTCGCGTCTGTCATACTGTTCAAACGTGAGTTTTCCTTCCCTCTGAGATTCCTTCATCGCCCACCCATCTTACAACACTTCCTTTGATCCCATTGTCATCAGGACGCACCTTTCCCATCGCTCTTTCAACTGGATTTGGCGCAGGTGCAGCCTACGCTGACTGTGATCGGTCATTCAATCCAGCTAGAATACCTGGCACAAGAATCATTCCTGCTTCGTCGTCTGCCTTACCTGCGGTACCAGTTGAATCCGAGCATAAGCACCAGCTATAGAGAGGTCGACTCATTGATAGTAATAGTAGTGGGAGGGACGAGGATAGGAACAACTGCGTTTAGGAGGAGTCACCACACGGATATGCTCAACAGTTCTTCAAGGAATACATTCGTTTAGCTGTTGCCAAAGTCAGAGCATCTTAATGGCAGGATACAGTTATTACACTCACCAAACTGAATGTGACGAAAAGAATTATGATTCACAATGCTGAGCTCAGTCAAATAGCTCACAATTAAGGCTTTTCCCATTAGCACCGTGAGTACACCTACGATCTGCAGGTGATTTGCAGTGGAGACAATCGGGTATCAATTTTATGGACTTGTGAATGTATCATACATACTACCTACCATAGCAAATAACTCAAGTCATCCTTCGTCGAGCGACCGGAGGTGCAGGACTCACACTATTTCGAACGGAAGGGAAATGCGAATTACTACTGTTCGCACTCAATACTGGTTGCCCATTAGTTTCTTGATGCGAGGAAGTCATCCCAACCATACGCTCTACAACAGCCTGCGCCTGATCCCAATCCAGCGGCTCGTCCTCGTCCCCTCCTTCACCAGGCTCATTCCCGGCACCAAGTCCCCAACCACCTATACTCGCACGGGGAGCAGTAACTGTAGCTGTCGTTGAGCTACCCGTAGGCGTCCCAGGAGGTAAATCTGGACTCTTCAATGAATCTAAGAAAAAGTCTCTCTCCCTCTGCCTCTCGATTTCCGTGAACCCGTACATGCCGATCTCCATACCGGCGTAATTTTTGGGGGTGTCTAAGTCACCACCGTTTAGGTACTCATCGGCACCCGACGCGGGAGTGATGTTCAGACGCCCCTGAATGGTGAGCTTTTTATCTGCGACGCGACCTCGACGATCACCAGGTCCGCCTTCGCTCAGGAAGTTTGGCGCTCGTACACTATTTTCACCTATACCAACGCCGCTACTTATGCCCATGCGGTTGTTGATACCCGGATGATATTGCCTGGAGGAGACAGACGAACCGTGAATGGGACGCCCCCCACTTGGTCGATTAAAGGTCGACTGGTAGTGCAAGCGGGAAGCAGAGCGCACAACACGGAGAAGGTCTGCAATAGCAGCTTCGCCTGTGGATAAATTCGACGCATTCGAGCTGCCGCCTGCGATGCCTAACGAGAGCGTTTGAGGTCGTGGTCGGGACTGTGCAGAGAGTACGAGGAGCATCTGCTGCATACGCGGAGGTGTCTCTTGTAGTGGCTCCTGATGTGAATTCTTGTTCAGGCTCATGTTCGAAATAGCTGAAAGTCGGGCAAAGAGGCGAGACGAAAGAGGGAGAATGATTTTGTCGCGGAATGAGCAAAGCGCCACTGTACGTACATCGATGTGATAGGAAGACATTCCGAGTGAAGATGATATAGATAATGACGGTTTGGATTGTTTGTTGCCAGATGTTTGGCGGGAAGGTGAGCTTGGGCGTTTCGGTCCACGGTAGAGCGAGGATAGAAGGGGATCTATTTGGAGCGGAAGTAAAACGCCCTCGACGTACGTGAGGACTTGATCCCAGAAAAACCCCCAGAGCTCGACGACCCGTGAGATGAGTTTATCGTCTTCGATACCGGATAGTTTCGCGTTCAAGGTGACCATTCCGGAAGAGAGCAGCTCGGCGGTGTCGCTTTCCAGTGTCGACAGAGCTTTAGACGGTGTAGACGAAACGACAGATGATATGTGACGCCTGACAAGGTTATTCAGGTCTTCACTAGGTGATTCAAGGATCAGGATAAGATGGATCGTTGACTGAACAACAACTCATCTTACATTGGTATCCTCAACGGCTCTCCATTGAACAATGGTAGTAGATTTACATGTAGAAAGCCCCAGGGATCATTGGATGACGAGGATGATAATGAAGATGTCGAGGCCTGAGGAATAGAAGGGTTAGGTAAAGAGGCCGAACTAGAAGGAACGGTGCCAAGTCGGTGCATTTCGCGAGTTACGAGCTTGGAGTCGTAAGTGCGACCATAAGCAGCCTATTGAATCGAAGAGAAGATACCAACTCGATATTGAATATAATGAGTGGGAAATTGGAAAAGATGCGGACCTTTGAGGGAGATGTGGTTGGGTGCATACTTAGCGAAGTCATTCTCGGCAGACTTACGGCGCTTCTAATAGTAAGAAACTTTGACTCTCCTAGTTCAGATAATATTACACTGTTCTGCACAACTGGTCTTACGAATATTATGTTTAGTTGCAGGTAGTTTGAGAGTAGTCAACATCTATTTAGTATTCAAATCCCCGACCTGCTATCCTTTTTTGGGCTCTTCTGTCTCCATCTTTGCTCGCTGAACGCCTGGCACGGCCGCAGAGTCTGACGGTCTGGAAAATCTTTTTTGAGGTTCACCGAGTACAAGACGTTTGTACAGCACATCTACGCAGGATGCCAATTATTGTCATGAGTAATGGAGCAATCTGCAATAAACCTTACATCCTGTGACCACAATCATCGGAAAGGTAGCGAGCATCAGCCTTACGCGTCGCTGTTGGAGCGTTAAGGATGGTCTTGGAACAGGCATTGAGAGTCCTTGAAGACGATGGCCGTCGAGGAACCTCGGGGAACTTTTGCAACTTGACACTAAGAAAGAGTCAGGAATTGGGGAATTCCCGCGGTGGACGCTTACAACTCTCTCCAGTACTCCAAAGTACCAGTTCGGTACAGGTCAATGATTGGACTCAAAAGCACGCTCAATGTCAGGCACTCAGCATTTCTAATTTCTTACCACCTCTACTAACTTTTCCGTAAACAACAGGTCATAGACAACTCTGGCGCCCTTGTCGTAGAATGTGTTAACGTTCTCAAAAACAAAGTCAATAACCGCTGGGGTTCTGTAGGCGACGAAATCGTCTGCGTTGTCCGAAGTGCTCGACCCGTATCCGCTGCTGCTCAAGCCTCTTTGACTGCCGTCAAGGTTCGTCGAGGAGACGTCCGCCGTGCAGTAATTGTGCGCACGAAAAAGCCTGTACAGAGACCTGATGGGAGATACATTCGGTTTGATGATAATGCTGCAGTACTTTTAAATAATAAAAGAGAGATGCTGGGAACAAGAATTGGGGGTGTTGTGAGTGCAGATCTCAAGTTGAAAGGGTGGGGGAAGATTGCTGCTGTTGCGCCCAAGGTATGAATACCTTTTTCGCCGAGCTCGTCAATACTTCAATTTCCTTTCAGGCAATCTGAATTCGTCCACGGTTCAACCTTGAAGTAACCCGTGCATACAAGCATATGTGATAAACCTCCGTTGAGATGTTCTCACAAAACTGTGGTTGGTTTTGGGAGGACATGGGCTATAAGAGGAGGTATAATCAAGATAGAGTCCAAAGGGCTGGGCTTGTTCTTTTGAATCCGAAATTCGTGTAGAGATTATTGGAACCTTCCAATATTAAATACTATACATACTTCAACTTGACCTCCTGGATTGAGCATCTATTAAGCAACTTATGGTAACCAACATGGTTATTCCAAGTACCAACGTGGGAGTTTCGAAATGTTGGCGCGACTTTGGTCGCATTCAGAAATTTAAACATGCTTCACAACCACTTTTATTGTTTTGATCATGTCTTCAATCCTCTCAGAGAGGCAGCAGGATGATCTGTAAATCCTCTTCTACTCACCCTTCTTCGCACAATCTAACTTATCTAGAGGCACAAGGCGATGCTGGATTATCTCCACACCAATGGCTTTCATAAGACATACGACCAGTTCAAGGGCGAACTGCCTACTGTAAACCAATAATTCACTTTCGAGTCCACTGTTTTTGACTCATTCTTTCGATGCTTATGCAGCTAGCCGACTTTCAACCCGATCCGTCTGCTAAGACGAGTGGGCTGCTCGCTAAAAAGTGGACCAGTGTAATCAGGATGCAGAAGAAGGTGCGCACGCGTTTTCGTCATTATCATTAAATCATTCAGTGGAAGCCAAATTTTCCTTATAATCTTCTCGATATTCTATATAGATAATGGAACTCGAAACTCGCCTTGCTCAAGCTTTAGAAGACAGCTCGCATATGGCAATACCAAACGGCACCAGTGGAAAGCAGTCCAATACTGATTGGTTACCTACAGCAAGTTCCGCCAAACACACACTGACAGGTCATCGAGGGACTGTCAACGCCGCTGCTTTTCATCCGATATACTCAGTCGTGGCAACCGCAAGTGACGATTTTACGATCAAAGTCTGGGACTGGGATTCAGGAGAACTTGAGCGGACGTTGAAGAGTCACACAAAGAGAGTCTCGGACTGTCAGTTCAATTCTACTGGAACTACCCTTGGTGAGTGACTTCGTCGTTGTTCGCCTTATACTGAAGTTGAACGCCCGAAATCCGATGTCATAGTTACATGTGGGTACGATCTATTCATCAAGCTATGGAATGTCGAGAACGATTATCAAAATTTCGCGACCTTAAGAGGTCATGAGCATTCGATCTCCACAGCTCGTTTTCTTCCCGGTGATGACAAGATCATTAGCTCAAGTCGGGACCACACCCTCAGGATATGGGATATCGCGTCGACGTTGGTATTCATAATGTTTGCATATATAATGTCCTCAATGCTCTTTGTCATCAGTCACTGTATCAAAGTCATAACTCCTCATGATGCTTGGATACGGTGTGCTGTGCCGTCAGACGATGGAAGATTAGCAATCACAGCTTCTGGGGATCATGTTTGTGTTACTTCCGGCTCACGTCAAGCAATCGCTCACTTAGAATCTTATCATTCACTCTAGACCTCAAAAGTTGTTGAGCTCTCCTCAGGAGATGTGAAAGCCGAATTCCGAGGTCATGAAAACGACGTGGAGGCGGCAGATTTCTGCCCACCTCATGCCATAGCTGCTATCCGCGAACTGGTCGCGGTCAAGGTAACGCAGATCATGTTCTGCCCCTCTGTGTACATGTCCTGGATTGACCAAATGAAACATATTTAGGCTCCTCAAGGCGCCCAGGCATTGGCTAATCAAGGACCTGTGTTCGCAGTCACCGCATCCAGAGACAAGACAGTGAAGATCTGGGATGTTAATAGTGGACAGTGTCTCCATACGTTGGTGCGTTTGGTTTGCGCTGTTCTTCTCTCTCTCCCTCATTTTCTTTCACATAGCATGGCCACGACGACTGGGTACACGCAATCGTTTTCCATCCGAATGGGCAATACATGCTCACTGCAGCCGATGATCATACCATCCGAATCTGGGATCTAAAAACCGGACGCTGCACTCGCAAAATTGAAGCTCATGTGCAGTTTGTTACGTCGATGTCTTGGGGGAGGCAAGTTGTCGGAACTGCGAGTCAAACTTCGGATAAAGATCCTAATGCCGGACCGAGGCTTGTTAATGTGATTGCTACCACTGGAAGTGACCAAGTGAGTCTTTAAGAACAGTACTTCGTTGCTTCAAGCTAACCTTTACCTTTTTCAATATCAAAGTCGGTGAAGATATGGGTCCCTACACGATGAAATATTATCATTATTGTTACGTCTTTCCTTTTTGTTTCGCAGAACCTTACATTCATACGTTCTTCTACTTACTTGAACTGGGGACGGGGGGACGTCCCCTCTAATAATAATATACCACATTCCTTTGAGCTGTTCGTTTTCCCTCCTCCGTTCATCGTGTGTATAGAGGATTGTACTCATTCACTCACTCATTTGATTCATATGACAAACTTTACCCATCCATTCTTAGACTCATTATCTCGTCTCTTTCTTTCAATACACTGCCAGCATAACAAGTTCCATCGTGACCATCAGGGAGAAGCGACTCCTCCTGTCCAATTGTGCACGTCCGACAACGAAGGACCAGGCATTAGCGATTGTTTGTGTAGAGGGGAAGATCTAATCCTGCATCGGTTTGTGCCAAACGTCAGTGGAGTGCTAGTATGACCTAGCCTGAGGTAGCTTCATGCCAGATACTGAACGTTTGTATTTTGTGGTAATCAGTGAAACAGAAAATTTCTGGTTACAGATGCAACTCTAATTGTGGTTCTACACCAGAAAGTCATCCCACTGCTCGAGATCAATTGGTTCTAGGGCTATGGATTTTCTGGAGAAATAGGGTTTGACAGCCCCAGGTTTCGATGCCATCAATCATCCAACTCTCAACCTTCATAATCATTCGGTCTAGCCATTTTTCGCGTATGCATAAATAAGCGGAAAGCAGGAAGAAGACTTGCACTCATGACCCAACTCTCTCGGTCTGACAATGACTAAAGTACAACCAGTCAAGCACACTTCATCCAGTGCTGGAACACGCGGGAAAGGGACGTATGCTTCGCGAGCATGCAGTGTTTGCAAGAGAAAGCACGACTATGTTTGCCTTCATAAATTGGATGTAGCTCATTCAAATCAATCAGGAAAATTAAATGCGATGAAGTCAGACCTTCCTGTGGATCTTGTGAAGCATCTGGACGACGTGAAGAGGTGTCTGTATATCCGACCTCGAGTGCCCCTTCTGACATTTCCATTTCCAGTGTGCTTGGACAGGAGAAAGCGCCCGAAAGCCTCGTACTGAAGCTCACTTTGAAGCTATGCGCAGACGAACTGATGCATTGGAACGCTACGCCAATATCCTCGAATCTATGCTCGAAAGATGCCAAAGAGAACATGGTGGTACATATCGAGATGGTCAATCTTACTTGCAGTTTCGACCGAAGGATTACGGAGATGAGAAGATGGAATATGAAGAAATCGAAGGAGAATCTAATTTAGATGGTGATGATATAACGGCAGAGATCTGTGTTTCCGCACAGAATCTAACAGTGAGTGTGGTCCTATTGATATTCATCTTACGCTGAACATTTTATGCCAGCTAGACGAACGGGGTCTGGTGTTTTACGGAAATGCTGCACCTTTCCGCTTCGCGAACACATTTTGCACTTTGCCAAAACATGTTTCTATCATACCCGATGTAGAAATCAATCTCAGTGAACGATATATGCTTCTAGTTGATGGGGCAGATCCGAGTCATTACGATCCTCTCTTTGACTGGTCGCGTTATCTCCCTTCACAAGTTCCTTTAACCCGACAGGAACATGACAGGCGAGTGGTATTGACACTCGCTCTCTACTTTCTTCATGTTGAACATATTACAACAGGGTCCTTGATCTTTTATTCAAGTTCTTTACTTCCTGGTGCATGCGGATAGTGCCTGTCCTTTTTCTACGCGATATGTACCGCTACCTCAGCGTACATCGCTCCCAAACTCCGCCTAAAACATCCCACTATTCTCCCATGCTTCACAATGCTCTTCTTGCCGTTGCTACTGGGTTTTCAGATGATCCTCAGATTCGCGATTTTAGAGCTAGGAATTTCTTTGCGGATGAAGCAAAACGGTTGATGGAATCGGAAGTCCAGAGGCCGAACGTCAGCGTTGTACATGCACTTTCGATGCTCGGTAGTTTCCATTCGTCAAGCGGCGAGCAAGGTTTGGGCTACGTGTATTTCGGAATCGGAAGTCGAGTCAGTCAAGCCTGTAAGTCGCCAAAGTACATGCACACTGTGTATCTGATCTGCAATCCTTACTGTAGTGGGCTTGAGTGTAGACTGCTCCGCTTGGGTCAAATCAGGTCTCATTACTACGCATGATATGTATGATCGAAATTGGGCGTACTGGACTACGTTTACTCAAGAAGTCTGTTGGTGTCTGTATGTTGGTCGAGACTTCAGTCTCTTGACAACATCTGAAGGAAACCCTATACCTGTCCCATATGTTGACGCAGAGTTCGACCAAATTTCTTGGGAACATCCTTCTGCGAACATAGCCCCTCAACCGAATTATCTTTCCACCACTTTTGCTGCTACTTGTGAACTCTTGAACATCGCAAGAAAAGTTATGGGCGTTGCGTAAGTTCTCCTTACATATCCAATTCATGTGTGACGAGCTCTAGCAATTAGAAATTCCCTCCATGTATCAAGTCATCGGCGGGAGGTCAAGGATGAACAGATCAGCAGTATTGAGTACATTGTTGTTGTTGATGGTAACATACTGTTGGTCCGCCTTCTGACATTTTCTTCCAGTCTTCAGCTGCATGCGTGGAAAGGGAAACTGCCTACCGAAATTGACATCACGCAAGCGAACAAGAATACTTCCACGCCTCATAAGGTCATGCTGCACTTATCATTCTGGTGGACCTTTATTCTTTTACATCGGCCGTTTTTCCATCGTAGGAGGCGCCCAGACACGACTTCAAGGGATATCGACCATGTTAAGGTAATTGCTCAATGTGTCTTGATGACCTCACTCTTGTTCTCAAGCTTTATATTCAGCTCTGCAGGCGTGCAGCCGATAACATTATGGACCTTCTTGGGATATACCGTTCCCTTTATACACTTCGTTATGTCCCTGTAACTCCCGTTCAGATCGTTTTTGCCGCAGGAACTGTCTACATCCTGCTTGCAGTGCAAGCGACAAGAGGTCTTCGTGTGGCTAAAAAAGACTTGCAGGTGTACGTCGGTCGAGCAGACTTGTGCGTACAATACTTGGCGGAGATCGGCAGAAGCTGGAAATGCGCCTCGGACATTGCTGATATTCTGAGGGGCTTGATTGCGATGCAATTAAGTCCTGTTCTTGAGAAAAAGACGATCGAGTCATCGGACGTAAACAAGCAGGGCAGGAAGGTCGATGCAGAACCCGACCTGTCTACATTAGCCTTATCCGTCGCGGGAGATAAGAAGGATATCCCGAGCTTGTCTGATACTTCCCCCTCTTCCGCTACAATGAATTTCAACCTTGATGGATTCACAAGCTCATATCCCGATGCAGCCTTCTGTTCAGAATTAGCTTCACCATCTTCTTACCTAGCGTGGCTTTCATCTGTCACCTTTCCATCGAGCATGCCTCAGGCTGGTCCTAGTAATACTGCAAACTACGATCTTTCTAATTTATTACAAGAAGACCTTACGCACTCTTCAATTTCCTCGCCTCTATCCGTTAATTCGTTCGTTATGCATGGGTTCCCTGCACTGGACTCAATCTCAGCCCCTCCAATAACATCTATGGAAACAGCAGGCTTCCTCGCTATGTTGGGTGGGGAGTCTATTTCGCATGGCCCGTGCATACCACCGTTCAGCTCTATGGATGATATCGAAATGAATAACGTCAGCCATGCTCAGTTTCTCTCAGATGCTAGTACTTTTATGCACGCTGAAGAACACGACATTGGTTCCGACGTTTACGATTGTTGAAGGCGTTTCATGCAAGCCGACTGATATCACAACGCTTATTATGGTGGTGGGACAGAAATGTGATAACGATATGTGTCAAAAAACATCCAAAAATAATATACATCAGACGAAAAAAAAATCAAAGCAAAAAGTACCTCTGGAACATACCATCCACATACGTATGAAATAATGAGCATGTGCATTCCAATACGTTAGATTATCTTCTGAAGTTCACCACTATTAACATAAGAATGGCATAACCTGATTGATGGATATCGCAGGAGAAGGATGAATGGGAGCAAGATAGAAATATGTGAAGGGTAGGGAGAGGTATGTGTGATCGACCGACGAGGGTTTGAGGGATTCATCATGGATAAAAAGGAGTAAAGGTGCGGGAACAGTTCCTGTCGGCCGTCCAAAACGTGAGATATCAATAAATGTTTTACGTGGCGATTGTAGCGTAGCTGGGAATGCAATAGGTTTTGTAAATTTCTCGTATCGTATGTCGGGTTCGGAATTGAGCACAACAAGCGCTTGGCTCATAAATATCAATACAAGGCGCCTTTCAAACCATTGATTGTGGTTTTGAGCCGGGCGCTGGTGGTGGTGGAGGGTTCGGACGACGCAGACCAGCCTGGGATAAATTCTGAACAGGACTGGAGGGCCGGCGAAATGTCTGAAAATCATATATCCGTATGCATAAGGCTCGCTTGGGATGTACAATGGAAGAATTAAGCACTCACATGGCGAGACATGATCATTTTCGCCATTGATATTGGTTCTTTCGACTGGTAAATTGTCGGCACTTATGTGGCACGTTAATGATCACGACATTTGGGTTTATGGAGCTAAGCCACGTACGGGTTTGGTTCAAGGAAGGTGCATTTCGCGTAAGTTGTGACGTTTGCTTTCCAAGAACAGCCCCGTTGAGTCCGACGCCTCTTCCAACAGCGGTTGATGGTGGAGGAGCTGTGAGGCTGACAGGCCAGGTAACACCATCCCAAGCAGTAAAAAAAGAGCTCCATGTCCGACGTTGCGACTGCATGAGCTCTTTCTCCGATTTCTGTATTATGTTCGTGGATAGTTTCGTTCTCGATTTTCGATGGAAGAAGAATTTGCATGAAACGGCAGTTGCAAGGACTGCTATTCCGATAAAGGATAGCAGAAAGAGTGAGCAGGTCGAAGACAAGTAGGAATATTTCGTAGGGAATCCCAAAAAACTAGGGATTTCAACGGGAGAGCTGCAGGGAATTGGGAGATGCATTATGCGTCTGGAGAAGAGGAGAATCGAAAGCCCAGGCAAGTTAATGCTCTAAAAGACAGCCGAAAAAATAAATAACTCGAGCTGCTGGGTATCGATGGACGAAGGGGCACTCTCGCACACGGGAAAAGCAGTGGTCAACGTTGCGTGGCAACTTCATTATATCAATATCTCAGGAGTACGTAATAATCAATTACATATTGAAAATGATTCCAACGATCAGACTCAGACTGTTCCTCCCTTCAGCAGCCTCCATAGTGAATGTTCCACACTGGTTCGACCTGTCGCACCATCGACATTTCATGATCTCTTGATATTTCCACTGAAGTTCCTCATTGCTATTTTTTTCGGCTGCTTCTAGACCCAAATCTGAAAGATTATGTGCGCTTGGGTTTGCGGCCGTATACCTTGTGTCCCCTACGGAGGCTAAACCTTTTCACCTCCTACTAAGAATGACAATTGACGAAACCTCGCGCTCCGGTTGGACGAAAAGTATCTGGTATTCTCCGAGGAACTCTCAAGACTCAGACTCGGCGTACATTCAGACTTCAGCTTCCGGTTCGATCAACCCCGCCTTGTTCCAGGGGAAGTGGACCTGATTTTAGATAAAGTGTTTTCTGGTCGCCACTCTGTATCAACCATGAAGCTTGAGTCCCGGTGGTTGTAGCTTTGAGAGGAAAATATCGACTCTTGCGATATATTTCCGGTAAGGACTAGTCAAGGGCTTTTTTCGGACAACTTTGTACACCATCAGACACCACTGTCCTCCGTGTAAATGGGCCCTGGATTGTTTGAAAATATGTCATTGTGAATACCCTGGACCGGGCCGTGCGGATGTTCCTGTCCTTGCTATGCAAGTCTTTTGGGTCACCATTTCCACCAATTCCATCCTAGCACTCAGGCGTACTGAGGCTTGTTCTCGTTCCGAGAATCTACCCAGGCACATGGCTGCTCTAAACGGGACCGTGTCGGTTCTGCCTCCCTCTTCTACTCCAAAGAATATCCGATCGCGATGCTGCTCAAATAGCAGGCCAAAATAGGTCATTGTGCACATTAGGAGAAGGTTGTTGCGCTTCAAGTCAAAAATATGCAATCTGCACTTCCACCACGGTTCGAAGTTTGAATCATGAATCTGGAGGCTTTGAAGAGGTGTGCAACATAGTATCCATGATTTCATTTAGGTTGATACGTTGGTATAGGATCGTGGTCTGCAGCTCCCTGAGTGCGAGCAGCCGTTGTGCGCGCTCTCAGAATTGTTCATCATGGTGTTACAATTACCATCTCAATATAAATATGACGACGCCTTTTGGAAACCAATGAGAAGCCGACGAATATTGCTCATGATATGCCATGGATTGTTGCTCGGGTTCGCATGCCATTGGGTGAATTCGGATGTGCGTTTCTCATACAAATCCCGCTAACGGAGGCGATACTAGCCGTACCTTCCGGATCTGTGGCCAGATCCATATGCTTGGTTCGCTCTGTGAACTTTTGACTTCCTCAAGGCCCCTTTTACTAACCTTAAATCTCGAGGCTAACACTCTCAGCTTACAATGGCTCAACAACAGAGAAAGGTCTAGTGGATTGGGCAAGTAATTTGACTCCCAGTACTTTAGTATGTGTCGGTCCTGTCCTGTGTAGCTCTGTATCACTAATCAGATTAAAAAATAGGGCCACCTCGAATGATTTCGCGATCTATAATCTGTCAGAGATCTGTTTGAATTTTGTACCTGCAACTCTCTATCGATCATTAGTTACAGATGCGGTAGCCCATAGTGATCAACAGCCTTCGCCGGCTTGATAAAAGAGACCGCGTCTATGATTCCTTGTCACAAAACCGTTGCCTTTCCTCTCTACCATTTCATCTGCTTTCGTTCTTCTCTTTGGCGCCGGTCGCATTTTCTTGACTCTTGGTCGGCAAACCCCTTCTCGTTCCAACCGCTTTATATCTGCTCTTCCGGTCTGGGACCTTCAACGTGGCAGTCACTACTTTGGCTCTTCCTTTTTGTTTGTCTGGTTCGAAATCTAGTGTTGGAGAAGCTGCGAGTCACTGGAAGGAAAATTTCGAACATAAATTGTCATATCGGTGCGAGTTTGCCAATCAATATCTTTGCAAATCGGCTAGTGCTAATCTACGTCTACGATAGGCCAAACTCGAAATTCCGGAGAGCATTCGGGAGGTTTTAACGCGAACACGTTACTATGGACGACGCAAGTGGTGGAGGTAACGACACCGGCACTTCACCTGACAAATTTTCCGCTTTAACGTACGCCATCCACGTCTCATTCTTCCTTTCACATCCATTGACTGCCATGTACTATGTAGAGATGTTCCAGTTGTGAGAAAATTCATTGTCACGCCGAAAGATTCACAATGAACGGTCAATATGCAGTTTCTGGGTTATATCCTCAGCTACTTTCTGAGTGGGATATTGCTTGTTCAACTCTGTACGTCGTAGCGGCTCACATCAGCTAAACAAGCATTAATCATTTTGACTGCCTCAGTCTTATACTACCTCTCATTTCACAGAACGGATTCTCGTCAGATAATAATTACAGGCAAGTATCGTGAATCCATGATTTTGTTAACCCACAGTAATCAACGCTTTACCTTATGCAGTGTTTGCTGTTTTTTTCGTCGAATTTCTGTCAACTGTATTTGCTACCATGATTGTTATCATGGCTCTCATTGTGGACGGGTTCATTTCCTACTCTATCTTCCTGTGGGGCTTCAAAATTGTGGCTCTCTTGTCTGGGCTAGGTAAGTTCTACTTAGTGCTATCATCCAGATTGTACCGTCGTCGTATTCAAGCCATATTTTTGGCTAATTTAAAGCTGCTTTCATGGTTCATGCATTTTATTGCTGGCGTATCCGCATCTTGGGTGGTCACTGGGGGATAATTGTGGTTGTAATAATCATTTCAACCTACCAATGCGTGATGGTGTCTTTATCTGGATTCGGAGTAGGTTTTATGGCCAATTTACTCCCCGTTTACTATGTTGACATTACCGATCAGGTGCTTGAAAACGGAATCGGAATTCTTGGAGCAGGTACTCAGACGATAACGGATCCAAATTTACTATTTATCAATGTTGTAAGTCTCATGATTCCTTAACAGTACATCTCGAACTCATCCCTGTTACATGGTGGGCCTATAGTCATGGTTAGCTGGTACTTCCATTTGCGACATCATCATTGCAACTACCATCCTTCATTTGGTACGCCTTGTTACTTGTTGTGAACTCAATGATTCACATTGACATTTTGCGCAACAGCAACACATGATAATAAAGAAGCATTGCACAACAGATCAGTTGGTGGGAAGAGTTGAAAAGGTAATGAGCATCGCAATCGACAGTGGGATGATAACTGCAATTGGGGCAGCCGTGGAGTTGTTGTTCTTTCTAGTGTGGAGAAATAGTCTCATACATTTTATCTTGTAAGTCTCTCTCTCTTATGGCTCAGACAATCCGTGATGAATTAGTTGATAGGTTCTTCACCCTTCCAAAGCTGCAAGTAAACGAATTGCATCGTTCTCGACCACGCAACTTACTTAGTCTAAATCAGGTATGCAAACTGTCTCGTAGCAACCCTCAATGCTCGCCTTGCCGTTCCCGGACGAGTGTTTCGAGAAAGTGCTATGTACCGTGCCAGGGACAGCCTTGTCATCACCGACGCCTTTTTCGACAAGCTACCCCTCCATTCCCAAAAACCGTATACGAATTTTGTATCTGGAATCGACGCCAAAATTCAGGCCGCAAATAACGAGAACCCAATCTCAGACATCAAGCGGCGTTCGATGTCAATCTTATCTTCCTCTTTGAACTCGGAAACATATTGCGTTCATTTGGAAGCTCCCAACAGACGCAACTCGATATTGGATTTGAGAAGCATCCATAATCATCATGCCCACGGCAACCCGCTGTTGGAACCAGTGCCTCAAGACCATGCTCCTCAGACTATGGCAGAAATTTCCGAAATAGTGCCAGATTTGACATTGCTGTTAGTGAGTAGTGATTTCTCACTCCTGAGAGCTACATTGTAACCTGAGGCATGTTTAAGCCCACGACGTTGACAGAAAACACTAGTCCAGGCCAGATATCGACAGATCCTCTTAATAACATGAGCAGAAGGCATACGATAATGAATTTGGATTCGACTACGCCAGCGGTTAGTGGTAGGGATATACATATCCAGAACCATAGTGAGTTGGAGGCACCAGGGACGCGGCTGGTACATTTCAGGAGTAGTCCAAACTTATCAGCCACGAACAATGACCAGGCCCCATCGGTGAATTTCTACATAATCCAATGATTGGATACTGACTCCATTTCCAAAAGAAGCCTGCAGACAAACAAAGTATCAATATAGTTTCTGATGACTCCCATATGAACAGCATTGATAGTGCAGAAGGTGAAGAGAACAAGTTTCTGCTGAAAAGGATATCGATGGTACCTTTTTATGTATCATTTCCATCCAAAATGGAGCCCTTGCGTCGACCAGAGGCTGCGCTCAAGTTCGAATCCTAGTGCATATTCTTGGAATCCTGCTGTTTCTCCAATTTCAAACGTACAGCGTATGTACATAATTTCAATTTGTTTTTTGAGTGGAAAAATTTGAACGTAGTCGGGTAACGTGATCAGAGCCGTACCCACGACGTCCCACGGAGGCTTTTGGTTCTCGTAACTTTCTCAACGATACCCATTGCCCAGGCTTCGGCAGCGTCGAGTCGAACAACACTCAGATTTGCACGATTCGACTTAAGGATACCCGACATTTCCCTAATAATTTCCATCATTACTGGTCCAGATTACTTTGGATCTACTCAACTTGCACCTCTTTGTTGTTATGAACTTGCCTTTCCGCGATATTTGAAGGCTAGCTAACTTGTAACGCTACCTATATTTTCATCTATTCACTCAACGTATCTGTTACTTTAGCAAAAGTATAATGGCCTCTAGAACAATAGTGAAATTATCGACTCCCGCTGCACCACGCGCTCCGTCGCTGCAAGAAGCTATCGATCTGTCTACCCAGTCATGGCAGGAAGACTTGGCTCGGCTGTTCAGAAATGCAAAGGAATCTTTTGCAGATGTAGTATGGGAAGTTGGTGGGGGAGGAGTAGGTAACAGTGAAGTTGTAGAGGAAGTTTGGGGACACAAAGGTGCGTTCAACTAATAGTAATGATACAAATGTCACTGATGTTGTTCAATGCAGCAATTGTCTACGCAAGAGCGCCGCCGTCATTTCAATCGCGATATTTTCAATTTCGGCCTCACCTGGCCACCTCACCTTCACCATCACAGTCGCCGATACCGGGCTCCTCTGCGTTATCACTCACCTTAAGTTTTGAACAGGAACGTTTACTTCAAGTTTCTGAGTTGTCCCGGTCACCCTCACCCTCCGTCCGAAACTCGCCAGCACCGTCAACGATGACCACCAAAGATGGTGTCGTCGTTACTCGTTTGCACACAACCATTACCCCTGCGCTATTCAGCAATGAGCTCGAGTACTTGTACACTGGTCAAGGGTTTGGGGAAGCATTTGAATTCTTGTTTGACTCTACTGGTGATGCCTCCCTTGGCGGTGGAGAGGCAGAAGCGCAGGAAATTCGACTTGATAAACTGAGAAAGGACTTGGTCTACATGTGGCGATCCAGGTTGTACAGCGATGTCAAGATTTCGCTGATGGTGAATCCAACAGATAATTTCTCGATTAGCTCAAGTGGAAACAAGGAGCACGAAAATACAACTGCAGTATTCAGTACACACCGTTTCATCCTGGTTTCACGGTCCGCGTACTTTCGGAGTCTGCTGCTACCAAATCCACTAAAATCTTTGACATTGGCATCTTCATTATCTTCAACCCCATCACCTCAAACCCTCACTTTACCTTCACCGCCATTTACCCCTGCCTCTCTTCATTTCACCCTTGGATACCTTTATACTGGTAGTCTGGCATTTTCTCACCGTACCTACGACCTTACAACTGCACTGCATATATACCTCTCATCTCTGCCCGCACATCTTCACCTCCCGCGTCTCCTAGACGAAATCCGGGGCAGAATCGTCATGGAGCTCTGCCACGGGCTTTTCCATGCATTTCTAGAGTTTCCCGAGTACGAGGCGCTGATAAAGGGTAGATGGGGAGGAAACACTGGCGGATGTCGATGCAGACAGTGTGCCCGCCGAGCTCCACGTGTCCTAGAATTTGCCGTTCGTCCAGAAGTCAATGATCCATACCTCGATCGTGGGGCACGTCGTGCCCTGGTAGGATTATTGGGAGACGGCTGGGTGACGTCTGAGTGGGCCGGGCTACCGGCACGCTTGAGGGAAAGCGTTTTGAAAGGAGTCAAGAAGCGGATGATACCTCCTACGGACGAAAAATTGAAAGGTGTCAACGTAAACGTTTGGAGTATGCTTTTCGCTGTGGAAAGCGCTCTCGGAGTAGGAGGCAAACTAGCCAAAGCTGTCAAAGCAGCAGAGAAGATGATGAACACAGACGATGTTGATGAGATTCGTAGGAACTCAAACCCAAATTGGCATGAGACAGTGCACATGGACCTCCTACATGCGCGCGAAGCGATAGACGAATGTCTGGCAGATCGTGTCACAGAATGCTTCACACCACCTCCATCAGTCACTGGCATGGAGGAAGAAGAAGATTTCCAACCCTCGGAATGGCACGACATCCTTCTACGTGCTTCACCCTTCTATCAACCTCCTTCGTGGCCGGATAGGCAGGGGCATCGTAAACTAGCCTCAATTGTCTCTTCCTTAGCACCATCCACACTCACCCCAACACTTACACCCTCAAATGCCTCGGAAGTTTCTGTCCCTGTCCCTCTCTCCTTCGCAAATCACAAGCCAATGGGACCTTCAGCGTCCACTGCATATGAAGACGCTAATCGTGTGTCTGCCATCTTGGCTTCCCTTCTCCGAGGGCTCAAACCCTCTAACGCACCTCTTGTTTATCAAACCCTATTATCCAACATACTCCTGCTCCCTGCCTCCCATGACCCAAACACCTCTCAAAATTCTGGCAATCAATACCAGTCGATATACGACACTGATGACATGTTTGGCGGAAACAATGCGTTACTACTACCGCCAACGTCACATGTGAGGATACAGGTTGAGGAAGCGAGGATCGAGGTTTTGAGGTGGATCAGAGACAAAGGGAGGTGGAGAGAAGTTCGTGAAGCGGGTGGGTTCATTGGAATCGAGGGGAAGCAGGGCGCTTCAATGGAGGGATGGGCTTTGCAAGAGATTGCCGATTGTAAGTTTGTGTTCTTGATTGAATGGCTCATTTTTTTCAAATCAACTATTTTAGACATTCAAGTTTCTCTTGATGATCTTCTTTTGCCCCCCACTAACCACACCTCTACCCCTTCTCGAGACCGCCTCAAACCACGCTCCGACACCGACAGTGTGTCCATTCATTCGACTAACTCTCTCACGCCCTCGATGCGAGTGTCGATCTTGTCACGGAATTTACCTCAAAAAAGTAGCGGGCTCAAATCTAGTGCAAGTTCGGTTCGAAGTGTCAGCACCGTTGGAAGTACGAATACAATCGGAAGGAGGAGAGTTGCAACGGCCGGGAAAGCGACATCAAGTATAGGAGGAGGAGACAGACCAGATTCCAAATTGACACCGCATTCTACTCCCGATGTCAGCATATCTGAGCATCCTGAGGCGGATGAAGATGGAACACTCAATGAAGTAGAGGAACAAGATGGTTATGATGAAGATGTCAGCATGAAATCATCAACACCTCCACGTTCTCGAGTAGTTTCCCCTTCACCATCTGTTTCCTCCTCGCTAGCTAAGAAGAGAGGAAACCTTCAAAGTACTCCGTCGTCACCGGTTGGCACAGGCAGACGGCTTGCGTCGAACACATCCCTTGCATCATCCCGTTCCAGCGTCAGAAGCACAAGGACTGTATCTAGTACCACAAGCTCCATATCACCTCGTGCAGCAGCGGCTGCTAAGCAAGCTGCCTCCCAACCCCGACCGAGATCAGCTGCTTCGACGCGCTCGACATTCTCTACCCGGTCTACAGTTTCCACGGCTTCAAAATCATCGAAGGTATCGACGTCTACAGTTCGCAGGCAAACGAAATCAGGTGGACTTCAGGTCCCCCCTGTGCCGATGCCAAGGCCCATTAGTGCAAGTACGAGTGGTACTTCCACCGCCTCAGGCACCTCAGGGACAAGTGGGACAAGTGACTTCCACACCGCCCCTACCTCTGGTAGTGTCGTCGGTACGCCTAGGCAACGTCAACGGACAGTCAGTGCTACTTCCACCGGCAGTGTACGCAGCGCACGCAGTACGAGAAGCACGGCGACAAATGCCACTGCAGGCACCACGACTAGCCGGACCACCGGCAAAGTGCCTTCAACCAGAAGGCCGCCATCTGTTACGTCTATTGCCAATTCGGTCAAAAGTAACAAAGGGACATCTCCGGCTGATAAAGCGCGTGCTCAAGCTAAGGCTGCTCTTGCCGCTGCCGGATCAGGGGCAGGAACGGCGTCGTCCAAAGGCAAGACCCTATCGAAGAAAGGTTCGAGTGATACGATCAAAGGCGAACGCGCTTCCGGTTCCAAATCAAAATATTCCAACAACACAAAAACTGCCCCCCTTCCACCATTGCCTCGTAGTTCTGTTTCTGGATCTACTCTCTCAACAGTACCGGATCCCGGTCCATCTTCTCCGCCCGACGACGAAACCTCACCTTATCCTACTCACCTTGGAGCAACCCTCTCTATTGGCATCCCCTGCATCGTTTCATCTAAACGAAAACGCTTTCGCGCGTTTGCAAGATATATTGGTGAGGTTGAGGGTGAGCTAGGGCCATGGGTTGGTGTAGAGGTACCTGTAAACGATGGTAGAGGAAGGGATAAAGACGTCGTGATGGGTAATACAGAGGATTCAAGGCAGTGGAATGACGGTACCTGGCAGGGTGTACGGTATTTCGATATAACGAAGGGACCTAGTAATGGTGGTAGTGGCGGCACGGCAGAGGAGTGGGGTGATAATATGGATGATCGCGCAAGCTCGAGACGGCGGCAAGGGCGGGGAGTTGATGGTACCCCTTCTTCATACATATATTCCAAAGGCATGAAACGCCGTGTGGACCAATGGAGCGGGGATTCCACGTCGAGATATGGCACGGCTTCATCCAAGCGGATGCGCATGGGTATGATGGCGAGAAGTGCCAGTCCTTCTATGAGTGACAATGGTCAAGGGGGTTACGGTGGAGTGGAAAGCAGGGGTTTGTTTGTTAGACCGCAACAAGTGTTATATGTTGTGGATGCTATTGATGGTGGGGATCTCTAGCATTTTGGGTTATGGGAGGGGTCATGTGTGCGTCGCGCGAGAACGTAGCCTTTTCGCAGTAAAATTTCAGACACTTTTTCACTCTTGCCACATTCCTTGTTCTGTTTTTTTTTTCCTATGCTGTCGTCTTCGCTGCCTCCTTTTGTCACATTTCATCGCCATAATATTTTCGATACCAATGGGACCTATGACCAGCTACCAACCACTCCTTCGCAACGTTCTTTATCTTTCTTAGACCTGGTTTTTTTCGCTTGCTAAACTATTTTTTCGGTGTATCATTTCTTTCAAACTGACATTGCTTGAGGACCGTAGTAATGTAGGAATCACCGTAATGAACCTCATCTGACGTGTGTCAACGTTCAGTTTATGCGCATTGCAATTTCCGGGATGACACGTATTGTTTCCTTGAAAGGAGAGGACAGCACGTTTAAAATTACAGTTTATTTGATTCAATTCCTCTCAATAACACTGCAGTCGTTCCATCACTCTGTGAAGCTAGGCCCGAGGTCGAGGCCTTCATGTCGTTGTACAGGTCCCAAAAAGCGAAGCGGCGTTACCGGCAAGGACAACGTTCTGACATTCGTATGTCGTCTTTCCGTCAGACCCCCTGCGGTAACAAATCAATATAATTGTTGTGTATAAAAGCAACGGAAAACTGACGATAGGTCAAAGCCATTGACATTTATATCAGTGCATCGACTACCAGGAGAGCAATCTAGCGAGGCAACTTGGGAACCTGAGCCTGTACCAGAGATGCTAAAGTCCAGAAAAAAATATTAAATATTGCGAAGACGAGTCCAAAGGAACGTAAGTACTTGTTGAAAAATACATCTTGGATAAAGACGTTGGAAGGAAACTCTTCGCAGTCATCTGCTGACGTTTCGTAGCACTGTTCAGTGTAAAAGTTTAATGTAACTTCATTAATCGAAATCGTATACTGACCTGATCGATGACAACTGGACTATCCACATTACTGACCACGAAGTTTTGGAAGGTAATATTTTGTACTATTCCGCTTCCAACGTCATCACCAGCAAATGCTTTGATTCTAGCACCATTTTCCGCATTTGCCATTTGTATGTTTCTGAACAAAGTGTGTTTGTTATATCAGGGTCCATAGACAATGCGAGTTACTTCTTTGCACTTACATGGCAGTAACGTTTTGAACAATGTCGAAAACGCCAGAAAATTGACCCAGAGACCTGTAAAGATATCAATAAAAATATTTTTGTTATCATTAGCGTTAGAACACACCCAACTGAGATTCCACTGGAGTACGGGAAAATGACATTCAGATACACTGCAGCTAATAAATAATGGACAGGATTATCTCACTGAGAGCCGTTGCAATTAAGGTCCGAAACAAGGATGTTCGTCGAGTCTGGCAAGTGAATCAGTGAAACGTCATAATAAAGAATAGTGCTATATTCACTCGGCTTGAATGAAACGCAGTCGTCGCCGTTGTTTATGACAGAATTTTTTATGGTCACCATGTCGCTGCGGTAGATGTCCCAACCGTCCGTATTAGAGATGAAATTGTCGGACGTAGACTTTGCGGTGATAGTGATGTCATTGAAGGTCACATTTTGGCATTCGTTTACCTTGAAAGTGTGCACAGGGCAGACCCAGTTAGGAACCATAAGTAAGATATGTGCACCGTGAACATACGAGGTTGAACCACTCAGGGCTGTTTATCATCTGAATGTCTTCGACCAAAACGTTGGTGGCTTCGTTCAACGTTAAAGTAATGGGGCGGAGTAACGACGAATTGGAAGCGCTGAGCTCAGATAGTTCAGAATAATGGACGCAACAAACTCAAGACTCACTCACAAGGCATCATACCAAGCCTGCGCGACGTCGACAAGTTACGCATTAGAAATTGATTTTTCTGGTCGGACAATTAATGTCTGCTTACTTGGCCTGCTCCATCGAGAGTTCCTCCGCCGCTCAACACAATATTTTCACCACCCAAGAGCCAAAATGTTATCTGGTCTTGGAATGTAATAGGAAAGCCGTTCTGTGAATCGAGGATGAGTGACGAGGGATCACTTGAATGGTGCACACAAAGCCATCCATACTCCAGACCAATAATCAATATCAGGATTGAATCGTATTGTTCCTTGGAGATTCTAATGTGCACCAAGACAAAGTCAGTCTCGCAGCTTGCAGAATATGGGTGAAACTGACAATATTGAGGTTCGACATCCCGGTCATGTCCAGACGGGTCTCTATGTTGAGCGTGGTTCCGGCAGGAATGATCACCGTGTCACAGCTCGCAGCAGCAGCAAGGAATTGGGGCGCGTCGTCACCCGAAGAGGCAGTCAATTCACAAGAAGCCTCTGTAACTCGTTTAGATTTCAGCACGTTTGCTTCCGATACCGCAGAATACACCAAGACGGAAAGTAACGCGATATGCGAACGCATTATGAGAATCTTCTTTGGGGGGGCAGGGGAGGAAGACGAGCGGCAGCGTTGCGAAGTCCACAATGCTTCCTATTTATTCTTGGGATGATTTGAGGCGGACCGCTGACATTGTGGTTCGAGCAAGTAATTCCGAAAATGATGAGCATCATCATGAGCTCGGACCGTTTTTCATTTGTTGTGATGAGCCGTTCCCTACAGTACCCTGAACGGTACCCATGACTCGTTATCCAATGATGAGGAGGTCTATAAAGGGCAGGTAGTACTAGAATCAAAGAGAGACAGCGCGACGAAATCATAGACTCGGAACGGTCACATGTAGCGTTCTCTCACGAATAGTTCGAAGTGACTACGTACATAGCTTGTAGCTTATATACAAAAATGAAATAAGAGGATATCCTTTCCAGCACAACAAAACGATTCTGAAGCGGTATAGCCATTTTTATACATTTGGATAGAGGCCCGCATCTCTCCTGACCTTAGTCATAGCTGACGACGACAAGGAACATGAGGACAGCCTGTCATCGAGGAAGTGTAGTGTAGAGACTGACCTGCGATGATGGCGCTTCCAACACCACTTCCATCCTCAGCATGAACAGTTTTTATGTTACTAGGAAACGAGATGTACATTAGAATCAATACATAACCGTAGCATCAAAAGCACTTACTTCCCCTTTTCTCCGAAAACATCGATGAGACCTTCGTGCACTCGATCAGCAAATCCTGGATATTTCTGTTGCATGTTACTGTTAGCAGGGAATAGAGAGTGCAATTTTGCAGCACACGTTATACAGTGACCCATCAGCACCAACGAGGCAGCCTTCGTCAAGATAACCCATTTTTCCAACAATTGCCGCGATACCGCAAGCACTCAAACGGGCAGCTCTTCTTCCAATGAGCATTGCCAAGGCACGGAAGAATTGTCGTTCTGCAAGTGTGGTCTCAACAGCAAAGAAGTGCGTGAAAATGCCAATAATCATTAATAATTCATCTGTTGGGTCACTGCGAGGCAAAATGTTGAGATAAAGCAGAGTGGGGTGCAAATCATACACTGACCTTTCCATTAGTGACAAAAAAGCGGTCTCAAAGACATATGGCGTCTCGAGTTTGTAAGTCTCTTGCCCAAGAAAGAGAACACCCTCATCAATGAGCTCACAAATCACCAGGCGAAGTATTTCTCCGAGATATCGTCCAGAGATCAATTTCTATAAAGTCATTATAGAGGGTAGGAATTCAAAAAATCATACAACGTAGGCTCACCTCGAATGCCTGTTCGCCCGGCTTATTGGATGTTTCGTCGACAATGATATCGTATTTTGTTCTTGGAAGATGTTCATGTTCGAACGAATCAAATGCACCCTACGATTGCTCAACGCAGGATTTGATGTTAGGCAGGAAGGTACGCTCACCCATTCGCAATTGATCGCCATTTGATCTTTCTCGCCAATACCGAGGTCATTTATCTTCTCGATGTTTTTGACGTCTTCCATGTACGCCGCATTACACCCAGTGCCAAAGATAACAGCAATCTTGGTTTTGGGGTTCACGTAGTGGGACGCGATGAGAGTTCCGGTAGTGTCGTTGATGAGTGCGGTCATTTGAACCGGAAGTTCCTAGGTGGGGGTTGTTTGAGATACTGATACAAATGCCTGTAGCACGGCGACACACATATTTCTCGATCGACTGACGGAACATCTCTGCAACGTCCCGACCTTCTGTGTTCTTCACGCCGAATCCTTTGGTCCACCGAATTAGTTCGCCATGGTCAATTCTCGTTTGATAACAGGGATAGGAAAACTATAAGTAGAGTGCCGGTTCAGTTGACGTCCATATAGACACAAATATTGCACACGCACTGTGAATCCGAGCGGCAATAACTCGCCGGGCTTAAGGAGTGAATTCCCATCTTCATCCATGAAGTTTGTGTCAATGAATGTTTTGAGACACTCCGCACAGAAATCGAAAAGCTTGGTGCCTTCATCTTGCTTCTGCTCTTCGGTGAGTCGGTACTTGGTCTGGGTCATTTCAAATTTCCCTTCCCCCTGGAGGGTGACGAGACAAACTCGGAGATTGGTGCCACCTGTGGACTGAATGTTAGCCAAAATACTTTGACATGAGCGAATTGTGAACGAACCGAGATCCAATGCGAGAAAATCACCGGATTCTTGACCAGTGGGCCAGCCGAATACGAACGTCGGAATCATGGGCTGAGTTTATCGTATCATTAAATCGCATAAAGTAAGAGATTTAATACTTACTACAACCTGTTTTGGTTTTTGTAAACCAAGTTCTAAGCTGTCCTTGAATGCTTCGACAATCATTCGCATTCTCTGAGGCGTTAAGGTAAATCTTTATCTAGAGTGAGTAGCTGATCGTATCGCAGACCATACGATAAGACGAACAAGCTCTCATATTTGCGCAAATGATCTGCCATCGTCCTGGAAATGAGCCAGATGAATACTAAGCCATTGAGCTGGAACAACTAGGCCTACTTCTTGGTGGCATGAGGGAGGTCCTCCTCCTCATGAGTTCTGGTGTGGATGGCCATCGTCTGGCCAGTGGGCAGTGTTATGCTGCCGCTTCCGCGACGAGATGCAACCATATTGTATGTCGATGATTGTGATAAGGAAAGTCTGGATGATGGCGCTAGGTCAAAGCTGGTCCAAGACGTCACGGCTAGAATTCAATTCAGGATCATCACTTCTCACCGCCACTCACAATTTATTCCATTTTTCATCATCGCCCTATAATACGATTTTCGACGATGGGCGTAATCACATTTATTTCAAAGGCTATAATTCTACTCTGGACCAACGATCTCGCGGAAAGCGACAAATAAATGGTGCAAAGACTTTAGAAGGCCTCCTCACTACCTCTCCCCAAACCATGTCGCACTCAAATTTAAACAGCTTCACTATACGCTGTGAACTTGCAAATCATACTGTCTGGAAAGCTTTGAGCTCAAGGGCAATTCCCCAAACTTCCTCGGTCGTCATCCTGCCAACACTCAAAGGACTTTCAGAGCAATTGAGCGTACCGGAACTTCTTCCACCGGGAGTCTCATCTGGTTCAAGAGCAGACTTGAAGACAGCCGACCAGCAAGCTATGGTAGAAAGAGATTTGATTGATGCGTTGCGAAAAATGAAGGGATTGAAGCATTTCACGTGGAGACATGATGCTGGGCCTGTTCTTCATGAGGAGCTGTGGTCAGCACTGAAGGATTTGGGGGTTTCCTCTCTAAGGTTTATCGACCGCAAAGCCTGTGATTTTGTCGGAGACTCAGGATACTATCGTTCCATTTTTGAATCTCCTACGGTAAGTACTATTATCTCAAATATACTTCCGTTACTAGACCGCAAGCGTTGTTTAGTTCTGGACTTTCGCCAAGCTCACGTCCCTAGAACTGGAGACCAGTTTTCTTGCAGGACTTGATGCTGAAGATGACATGAAATACATGCCTTCGTTGATTAAATTGCTCAAAAATAATGCCGAATCTTTGGAGGTGCAATTGCTCCCTAACCTATACGCAAATCCTATGTCTCACAATTTGTTGTAGGCATTCAATCTCTCTTTTCGCGATCCAGATGCGCTAGTCGATATCACTTCAATGCTGTCCCAGGTCACCTTCACACGCCTTCGCGAAATTACTTTCCGAAGAGCTTCCTGCACGCCCCAATCACTGTCCAAATTCCTTTCCGCTCATCCGTCTATCGTCAGCCTGTCATTGTCACCGATGATGGCAGGGCGCCGCTGGGAGCAGTTGTCAGTTTCCGCAGACTCTTTACCAAATCTCATGCACCTCAATTGCTCTCCATTTCACGCTGGAAAGATCCTGGATGGCTTAGAGTCATCTTCGCGCCCGCTGTTCTGTTTAACCGGAATTGATGTCCGGCAAACTATCAAACTATCCGACTACTTTGATGTTGGTAAACAGGATGCATATGCTGATGACGAGGAAATCGTGGAAATAGACCCGTACGAAGCAGAACAACCAATTACAGCCCCGTGGAAGGACGAGCTTTTCTCCAAGTTAAAATCTTCTAAACAAATCACACATGTGGCACTGAACGAGCCCGATGGACCAAAGGACCTAGAGGTCCTGGCGGGACTGATGCCCCAAATACGGTGGATTGACGTTGGTACTAAGCGGAAGGATGCAGCATCTAAGGTTCGTTCGTACAAGAATTATACTACAAAATGTTGACCTTGTAAAATGCTCAGGAATCATGGTTCAAGTATCTCTCCAAATTGACTGAGCTTCGTACGTTGCACATGCGAGGAACTGGCCTGTATTTGAATTACCTACCTGGACAAGAGAAACTCGGTACTAAAATCGAGAACGACATTCGCGCCTTGGCACAAAGTTGCCATAAACTTGTAGCATACGAGGACTACGATGATTCAGTTATCATTACTCGTGAGGGGAAGCTGTCGCTAAAAGTCGAGCCAAGAGTGGTGCCTAAAGATCGGTTGAGGGATGGATTTCTGTGGCCATCGGAAAGTTTTGTTAGGGCCACATTTAGGAAAAATGCAGGACCAAATCAGCCAGGGCCTGCAGTTGCAGATGTTGGTTTTACTTAAAACGAACTCAAATTGGGCCCCTAGAGGATACAATATGTACATACTACACCTTTCGCATGAAAAAATGTGTAAGGACTTTTCGTGTATATCTGAGGCTACATGCGCCACGTCGCGTCACGTTGGACCCTGTTCAGAACCATATTGTAATTGCGTCAAACCTTTAGAAACCTTTTCCCTTGGCCATGGCTTCAGTATTCAAGATCGTTCCAACTACGCAACAATATGATTGGGGCAAAATCGGTTCAAAATCTATAGTAGCTCAACTCGCCGTATCTTCCGATGTCAATCCGGATTTCGCGTTCAACGAAAGCAAGCCGTATGCGGAGGTAAGAATTGCAATACTCCCGCTGGAAGTGTAACAATGGGTGAAGTAATAGCTCTGGATGGGTACCCATCCTACTTCTCCGTCGCACCTACCCTCGCCGTCAAGTTCTACTCTATCAGCCCATCTCAAGTCGCACCCTTCTCTTATCGGAAATTTCGTTGCAGAGAACTTTCCTAACGCCAAAGAGGGAAATCTCCCCTTCTTGTTCAAGGTGCGTTTTAGTTTTTCGATCCACGATCGCCGAAAGCTACATTACGCTACCTCTAGGTTCTTTCTATCGAAAAAGCACTCAGTATCCAGACCCATCCCGACAAGAAGACCGCAGAAACTCTACACGCGCAGCTTCCTCATATATACAAAGGTCCGTGCTGGCTTTCTACAAGATCTGGATGTTGAACAATGCGCCTGCAGACGATAATCACAAGCCCGAGCTAGCCATTGCCCTAACACCATTCCGTGCCTTATGCGGCTTCCAACCTCTTTCAGCTATTGCTAAACATCTCTTCATCACACCCGAGCTATCTGCTCTCGTTCCAAAGACAATAACTGAGAACTTCCTCTCAATTTCTTCCGGATCTGATTCCAGTAGCCCTGAAGCCAAAGCCGCTTTGAAGGACCTCTTCTCTGCTCTAATGACCGCAGAACAGACGTTGGTCAAGGGTCAACTCGATGCTTTGGTTCATCGATATCGATCCCCTACGCCGGAGGACGGCAGTATCGAGGAGCTTGTGCTCAGGTTGAATAGCCAATTTCCTGGCGATATTGGCGTGTTTTGCGCGTTCATCCTCAACTACATCACACTCTGGCCAGGAGAAGCCATTTTTCTAGGAGCAGGAGAACCTCACGCTTATGTTTCTGGAGGTAAGCCTCGCATACATGTACTGCGGCGATCTGTTGAACGATCCTCTCCGCAGACATTATCGAGTGTATGGCCAATTCGGATAATGTTATTCGTGCGGGATTAACCCCAAAATTGAGGGATATTCCCAATCTTGTCGCGGGGCTGACTTATGTACCCGCAGAAGCTGCAAGACATCGTGTTCAACCTGCGACTTTCCCTCCTTCTGCCACCTCATCCGCATCGACGCTGTACGATCCTCCGATCCTGGAATTTTCCGTCGTGGGAGTAAAGCTCCAAAGTCAGCTCAAGGAGAGCCATCCGCCTTTGAAAGGCCCAAGTCTGACGGTGGTCACAGAGGGCAAGGGTGTGGTGTCATGGAACAAAGGACAGGATACCTTGCAGATTGGGAAAGGCGATGTATTTTTTGTTGGCGCAGAAACGGGTATTCAATTCGAAGGACAGGATCTGGTGCTCTATCGGGCTTTTGTGGAAACCTAACAGGAGCCGTCCATTCTCATTGGACAATGATTCCTTCTGATTTGTGTCATCGATTGTGTAAATAACCGGAATAAACATGTCAATGTGTGCACTGAACAGGTGAAACTTGAATCGATTCAAGGACTAGAACGTGGGCAGTCGAACTGCAGAAATAGATGAATCATTGGCTTTAAGGCTACTGCGTATCTTCAGCCCTCCAGGAAGTAAATTGCACGACAATGGCCATGCACACCATCGCGCTAATTCCTCGTGTTTCCAGTGGAATAGTACTTTAACGGTCTCTGCTCTACTGTATCCTGAGCCTAAACAACCTCTATTAAATTTCACATCCAATTCACAATGTTCTCCGATATAGGCTCGCCGACTCCCAGCTTCGGTTTAAACCGTGCCTTTGCGAGTCGTACAGCCAGTCCGAAATCATTTCATTTCTCGAGCGTGGTGGGTGCTCCGACTTTGGTTCTACCATTGGAGCCACCCTCAAACTTCGAGCGAAAGCTCAAATCGGCGGACAATACAGCTTCACCGTTGCCTTCCTTCAACAACCCGAGGACGACGGAATTCGAGTCGTTGAGTGGCGGATATTATTTTGACCATCCAATGCCAATTGTAACATTTCTGGTGCGCGTTTTCCTCTGGCTTGGTAGTTGCAAGAAATTATAACTTAAAGTATGAAGGTTCACGGCCGTCTTTACAAAGTTCATCGTTATTTCCTTGAACGTGATTCTTTGTTCCTCCGCGGCGCATTGTCGACGGTACAGGGGACTCAGAGTCAGCCAATCGAGCTACATGGAGTCTCAAATCAAGAATTTGAAAGCCTCCTAGATTTTTTCTATGATGGGTGAGTAAACTGAAATAGGCAGTGAAAAGCGATGAAAATAGAATAACGACTGCCTCCGTAGAATGTATCGAAGCAGTGCTGATGCAGTCCCAGTCTCCGAATGGATCAACTTGCTTGCAGCTAGCTCTGCGCTCAAATTCAACAGAGCCAGAGAGCAAGCGATTGCCGCGATCAGCGACGTCTCTCAGCGTCCAAACGCAATCGATATGATCGTCATGGCAGAAAAATATGGGATTACCAAGTGGCTACGCCCAGCATACATCTCATTCTGCAAGCGAACAGAGCCTCTGCAGCTGAATGAAGCAGAGAGGATCGGGTTGGACAAGGTGGTGAAATTGATCCAAGCTCGAGAAGAATTCTTGAGGGAAGGCCTTGGTGTCAATGGATTGCGCGCTGTTTCGCCACTGCCTAGTCCTTACCCGTGGCCGCCCAGTGACAGGGTCCAAGGTCTGACCCAACGTACACCGACACCAAGACAAATTATTGACGAAGCGGCAAGAATAGTCGACAGAATTTTCTTTTCTGACATTAATTGATGTCGTTTCGCGAAGCGTCTAACTTATTCTGGCAGTAGATAGCAGTAAGTATTTACAGGAAGCAGGCCAACTTTCTATACCTTATGACACCATTCTATAATCCGTAGTCCTACTCGTTCCACCAGTTTCGCATAATCTATATTCTGTTCAGGAATGAATAGACCGCAGTGAGCTGCTACTTCATTATCGACGCCACCAATCACAACCTGCTCCCAATGGTCACCGCCTCCGAGTATTGCTCCAAGACCTGTCGGAAGGACGACAAAGTGTCGTTCTCCCTTAGCCTTGTCCTTTTTGGCGGCCTTGGCATGTGTATCACGTTCTTTCTGTGCTGCTTTCTGATTCTTTTGGATCTCCTTCATCTCCTTCTTTCGTTCCTTTTGCTGTATTCTAAGCTCTTTCTCTGCATCCTTCAGATGAGCTTTGTTTTCTGACTTTGTTTTCGGACCTAGCACTACAGGCGCTTCGGGTACGCCATCGACTAACATGCTATTGCTAGACGACACAGACGGCTCTACAAGTGTTTGAACTGGCCCCAAGGGATTTTCGGATGAGTTCGCAATTCCAGCCCCAATTAGTGCCTCGTCGTTATTATCCAACAGCTGTTGACGGACAGTTTCCGTACCCGCGCTATGGGAAGCATCGTTGCTTGACGTTGGAGCCGTCATCGTCCAATAGTTGACCCAGAGGAGGCTCCTTGATGAGACCAAGTTCGTATACCTATCTTTCAATCCGCTCGGGTCGAACATGCATGAACCGAATTGGAAATGTTCCACGACCCACCGTTTTCCAGCAGAGAATGGCTCATTTGAATGTTTCCGAGTCCAGCGGACAAGGGGATCATCGGAGTGCGAAGAAACGAATTTCATTGTACGGCTGATCAAGGAATCCGATTTATTGTGGAATGTGCTGGTAGCTGAGGTCGACAAGGATAATTGTGAAGGTGATAGCGACGGAGAGTATGCTGTGTAGATATGAGGCCGGTAGATTTCACGGTTGGAAGGGCACACAAACCGTCCTGTTTCTCTGAGTCAACCCAATTCTCCGTTTCTTTAGTGCGGTCTACGATTCGTACATTCGGGCTGGGATTGAGTTCCGCCTCTGTTTTCATCTTGCCTTCAGCCTTCTTGGGTACAAGAGAAGCGATTCCGGTGATGACAACGTGTGGATGCATCCCGAGATATGGACAGTCGAAGGCAATCAAGCCCACGATGCGGTTATGAACATTAGAAGGGTCTGTGGCTGCTTCGGCAGCGAGCAGTCCACCCATAGAGTGTGCAAGGAGTATTACTGGACCAGGTGGCTGCGTTCGAAGCCTAAAAGCTTAGAAGTCATACCGGATGAGCGTTATAAAGTGTCTCTACCATTCAATGAAAGTCTTGGTGGCAGAGGATATGGGTTTGACGCTCTTGTATGTCGGGTATAGGCTTGATTGGACTTTAAGATTGAGATGTGTAGGTATGTGATCTGTTAGATATTGCTGAAGGTGAGTAGGAAACGCCTAGAAATTTCTGTTTAGGCCGGGAGATGAAAAACATCCTGTTGAAGCTTGCCTGGAAAGTCGTTTCATCGCCTAAATTGACATGACTATCGTGGCGCGTGGTGATCTAGAGTATATAGTACCTCTGAATCCATGAATGTATACAAGATGCACTAGTCGTTGGGACATGTACAGGATGAAGCGGGGATGAAGAGCGGCCTGAGAATATATGCAACTTCCATAAGATGCAGTCTTAGTCAGCTTCTCTCCATCGTCCATTGTACCACCACATCCTTCTCGTCCTCCCTACCCTAGCTCCTCAAGACTTCCTCCTATTCTGGTTTCTGGGTCTCAAGTTATGGTACAAAGATCCTATCGCTCTATCTGATACGCCATCTTCAACCTAACCGTACCAGGCATCTCTCCAATTCTGCTCAGAATGCAATAACCTTCTGTATCCCAAGGCTGATCCACACCGACGTATAATGGTGTTTGCTTGTCGTATATGTCAATATGAAGAAGCAAGCGAAAACAAATGTGTGTACAGGAACGATCTTCTGACTGTCACAAAGTAAGAGTGTTATCTATGGTGGGCTGACCAGTCCTAATGTCATTCCAAGAGAACAAGTCGGAGTAACGACAGACCTTGGTTCCGATCCAACCCTGGTATTCCTCTTTCAATCGACTGAGAAGCTTGCTCAAGTCAATTCTAGGCACATTCCAACGTTGAATGTCCGCGGTGCGGGAATGAGGAGTGAGCTTCTGTTTCTGGTATTACTTTGGTCTAATCTTGTTATCAGTGCGGTCCTATTCCAAGATCAATCGAAGCGAAAAGAAACGAGGATGATCCTCTTTTTCGTGTGTTCAAAATGCAATCACAATTTCACGGATCCCACTGTACAATCTGATACTAGGGAGAATGAGGAGGGATAGTGTGGTCATACGATCCATCTTCTTGAACTCTGTAGCTTGTCTCTTGGCTGTCAGGGACAATGTCATTGATTAACATACATTTGGAGCTTACTATGTGTGATCCGTCCTCAGACATATTTTCCTCAGCAGCCTCGGACATCGATGCACCCCAGAAATAAGGCTGAGTGGTAAGTAATGAAAATGGCTGTTCTCCGTTCTTCATTTAAAAACCTACCCGCTTGCAACTAACCTTCATGCTAGTATCCAAGTGCTGACAATGCAACTGATATTTCGTGTCCTTGTATCGTCGAAGGACTGCCGCCTGCCGCTAAACATAGGACCCGTATTGTCCCATTCTGCAATGTCTTATCTGGAAATTCAACAGCCAAGGTACGAACACGAACAGGTACGAGTATGGTACGAAGTTGTGGCGCCAGCCAGCATGGCATTGGGAGGATTGACAAGAATTCATCTACAGGAACGAACCACCATAGAACCACTACGTATGTTCAGCCGCAACGAGTTTACTGCATTCCACCTGCTGAACCTCACACCGTGTGGCGTAGATAGACATAAGCAGACATCCCTCGGTTCGACTGGCGCAAGACTCAAGAGTAAAAAATGATGCAGAAAAATCAGGACCCCAATGGAAGTATTAAGCAGTTATCAAACAAAATCAAGTATGTACGTTTCTTCACATCTCGAAAATTGCGTGTTTCAATTCCCGGCACGCGTTCTAGAAAATACGTATGTATGTTATGAAAGGCCCAGAGGTTTTGTAACGAGTTTCGCAATATACTTCCTGTATTTTTAGACATGCAGCTATGCAGTTGCAATGTCCCCTGGACTTACTTTGCCGGACTGGTTCTATACGATGATTGTGTTAGAGACAGGAAGCAAGGACGAAGCATAATCAAGAATTTTGTTATTCTGGTTCGCCTGTTTTTGGGGGTGCGATCTTTTATCTTCTTTTATCCGGCGTTTCTGCCCGCTGCCGTCATTGATTGAATCAGACTTCCTTATGTATTGAACATTAAAACCTATTCAAACTTACGAGCTTCAATCTTCTTTGCTTTCAAGCCGTCGTGAATGCCGTCGAAAGCGAGTAATCTGAAGACCCATTCCTTCACGCTTAGTATAGTATTTGGTAGGTGCATTACCGCTCTGTTGTGTCTCTGTTTTTCTCAAGGCTTCTTCCAATGTCCATTTTGCAGATTGTCTTCCAAGAATTTCCCAACAACTTTGGACTCCGACTTCGAATAACGGAGGTGCTGTAATGGACCCCAGACACTTCTCAATGACAGTGACATTCTGCCGTGATTGAATCGGAATCCTTCGTGCAGATTGACAGTTGTTGAATTTTTCGAGCGGCTACAATGGAGGTTTGTATAAATATGTCTGTTATAGTGTGAAGCAAGCATTCGAATCCCCCACCACCGAATCCTTGCAGTCGCCTCATAGACATGAAGTTCACCACTGTCCTCGCTTTTGTGTTCGTTGCTGCCTCTGTCTCCGCGACGCCTTTCCGGGAAACTAACGGAGAGCGTATGGCCCGTGGTCTTCCTCCTCTTCCTCCTCAGAAGCGAAGTGGTACTCCCGTATACGGTACGTTTTGGGAAAGCCGTTCTGATGTTAACCTTGGACCAACATGTCGTGTAGCTGCCAAACGGACGGGTCCCTCGAGCTCTCCTGGACAATGCACCACTGGACCTGTTCAGTGCTGCAATACTGTCGGGACCGCTGATGACAGTGTGATCGGGTTACTTCTCGGATTACTAGGAATTGTACTTGGTGAGGGCGTGCTTGCTGGTGTAGGATGCAGTCCTATTACTGTTATTGGTGCCTCCTCCAGCTCTTGGTTTGTTTTGTCCCTCTTGTTTGACTACAACTATTGAACGGACTCCAGCTCTGCTCAAACTGTATGTTGTGAGGATAACAGCAGCAGCTTGATTTCCATTGGCTGTATCCCCAGTGAGTTTTCTCTTCCTTCGCATGCAACGAAATCTTAGCAGTTTTTTAAAGTTACTCTTTGAGCGGTTCAGATTATATTTGTCCATTCTACCGAACACTGCTATACTGACCCACGTCTTTTCTTTTTGTCTGTGCTTGCTTTGGTCCTGTCGTTCATTTCAGGTACCACGTATTTTAGTAAATCTTGTCGTTATTGGGACGCTCGAAAAGTAATAGAATTGTTTCTTGTGACTGCGATATGGCCCTCTGCCTTTCTCTTCAGTCTTTTCGGGTTGAATTCATTATTGCCTATCATTGCACTGCGCGCTTAGCGTCTAGTCTGGTACGCAAACCCAATACATGACAATTTTATAAACTTTGTACCAACCAACTGAATGACTGATTTTATCGTGACGAGGTGGCAGAAACAAATTGAGCAAAGGTTCAGAAAGTTATGTAACTGTCCTTTGCATTTTCTGTGTAGTTCTGTACGGACCGCGCATATGATTTTCGGCTTGAGAGCACTTGGCGTCGTACACTTATCCAGTAGCAGAGCCATACTCACTATCTCCCTATTATGGGCATGCATCTTCAAATTCTACAAAAAACAAGAGCATTCAGTGAAGTCTGGTTTTATGTAAGTTGCCATCATGTATCAAGGCTTCGAAAATTTTACGCAGAAGCTGGGTTGGTACTGAGTATGTTTCTAAAGTCAACTATGGTGTCATCAATGGACACTCCGCTGCATAACTATGAATGGATTACTCTGTTTGAACTATCTGGTATTTGAACGAATGGGAATGTACTGCGAATGCCAGTAGACATCGCATTTACCATGAAGTAACCAATTCACGTAGTTCTCGAAGATGGGGCATTCATCATATTGCGCAGTGGTGGCATATACACGTACATGGGCAAGGGAGATCATATTCCAACGCAAAACAAAACCTTCCTAGAACTGATGACAAAGTTGAGGAACAGTCACGGCGAACATGGTATGGAAATAGCATACCCGAAGGGCGGTAAAGAACCATCTGTTCTTTCCAGCAGTGTACCTCTCCTCCAACTGCTTTTTGATGGCCTTCTTCGAGTCTTCACGCTGAGAAGGCTCTTTGAAGGTTTCAGCCGATACTAAGCCCTTCAAGGACTCGAGTTCTAGTTGATAACGTGTTGGGAAGAGGTGGGAGTAATTGATCACCTATTCCGACAAGGGTTATAGGGTTGCACGAAAAGGTTTAGGAGCAAATTCGATAACACACCTTAATGAAAGGTTTCACTTTTGACCTTGTCGCAAGCTTCTTCTGACCCATACGACGTGTGACTTTGCGAGGGTATCTCTCGACACCGGCGACAATTGCGTGCGGGTATGGTCGATCTTTCGTTCCTTCATCAAGCTGCTTTATTACGACTACCTTCTTCCCCGCCTGCCTGCCTTGTAGTACGATGGCGACCTTCCCTGGCTTGTAGACTGTATAGAATGTCAGTACTCTGTCGACGAATGTCAAAAGAACGACCCATTTATTCACCTTTGACCATTTTGCTTGAGTTATCGACGGGGCAGAGCGCGAAATTGTCAAGGCGTTGAGAGGATGCTGACAAATTCTGGGTGGCTGCTAGTTATGTGACGGTGGGAATAAGATAAGATAAGATGATATGTTGATAGGGTCGAACACCATCAACACTACAAAAAATTATGTGTTTGTCCCTGCTTGGTCCAATATTAATCATTCCGATTGGCTAGACAAATTTTGTCTTAACATAAATGCACGTGCAACATTCAATTGACATCACAGACGAAGGAAGCAAGTGGGCGGAGCAGAGCGACGCCCCGAGCATAACTAAGCTGTGCATTGCACGGGTTACTGCTAGTAGATGTCAAATGTACAGTATAGTCCAGACATATGTAGGTACAGGGTGCAAATCTCCATAAGTTGCTGCCACTTACTGAAGACCTTTGGAAAATTGATGTAAATCTCTGATAAGATAAGATTTGTGACTTATGGAAAGTATTACATAGAACTTATGGAATAAAATTTCCATAAAGGGAAATTTCTTTGCATAAGTTCATCATAAACAACAAGATAAGTAGACAATCTTATGCTTTAGCCACTTAATGTTAGTTCACCATAAGTTTTTCATAAGCCACAAAAACTTATGATAATTTGCACCCTGTGAGAACATAACAGTATGTAACGAAATCGTAAACTACGAGCCCACATCTCCTACTCTGGTTAAAGCCACTCGTCGTTTCTTTTTCGGACGCTCCGGAGCATGTCCCGCATCCCGGCTTTCGTTTGAGTCACTGACCGCCTCTTCCCTCTCCCTCTCCCTCTTCAGCGGTTCGCCGGGTTGTTGCTGTCGCGGGAACGTGAAAGAGGTGAGCAACTCAGAATCTTGGCTGCTCGAGGGAGTAATTGAAGGAACGCTTCCACTAGGCCGTTTTGATTGTGAAGGAGAAGGCGATGGAGGAAGCATCGGAGGTAAACCGACGTTTCCAAAGACTGGTGTAGCGGAGGGTGTCCCAACCCTTGAACTTGCAGATGGTGCATGAATATGTAACGACCCAGGAGTTATAGGAACTGAGTGTTGATGAGCGATAGACTGGAGCTGCAAAGCTTGCTGCTGTGTCTGATATGCAGGAAAGATTTCGTCAAATATTACGAGAGTACAGTACCCATCTCGAGAAGATAGTATGAGTGTTTGGCCGTCAGGGGACCTGGCCGAAGTAATCAGTCTCATGGATATTCTAAGAGCATTTGAGTAAACACGCACCAACTTGCATCTGTAAATTCATCATAATGAAGTTTACTCAACATACAGACAGGCGTTGACTGTTGAGTATCATATATGACCACTGCGTCCATGGTTACTACCGCAAACAGCATCCTATATGGAAGAGCAAAAATCGATCCGGTAGAGCTGGAAACATTCGTTGCAGTCAATATGGGAGTTTGTAAACCATAAGGGATCGGAGTGCTAGGTTTCGATGCCGCCGGAGTAGGTGGCCGGACAGAAGCATCTCCCAGTGCAGGTTGAGGGCTCGGTGATACAATCTGCGTTGAAGAAGCCCGTTCTTTCTGATTATTTGACAAAACGGTAATTCCCATTCCGCGATCAGAGAACGATGAAGACGGAAGAGCGCCGACGACATCTACATTCATTTCGTTCAGTTCATTCCCTATAACACCCGTCTTAGGAGCGCTCTCATTCCCAGTTGTTTCATCACGTCCGGAGAGACCATCTCTCAAATCGACCAAGACAGGACTGAACCTGACTGCAACGCTAGCCTTCTTGTGCCCCGGGAGTGTGGCGATCGGAGGACGAGCAAAATTGGCACGGGTATAGATGTAAACGCAAGATGAGGAATTTGACTTGTCGGCCGAAATTCCGGGACCGGACGGTTCCTCCGACCTTTTCGTTCTACCTCGTGCAGGGGTGCCACCTTCTTCTGAAGAGGGTGTGGGCAGAATTACCACTTCGGGGTCCTCGAATTGGCCTGCAGGTGTTACTAGTAGAGCTCCGTCTGGGCTGAAAGACAGCCTGCGGAAGAAGTTAGTAAAGCTTTCGTCGCCATAAAGACCGATGTTTTTCCATTGGTCAGTGCTCCTCCAGGGACTAGAGCTCCTGTGAGGGTAGTGTGGTAGGGCAGTCCGAATTGCAGGTAGGGCCGGCATGGGACTGGGTGATCTTCCGAAGCGGGAGGTTACGGAAAAAGCAGGGGACGCCGGGCCTCCACCAGCGGCAGAGGCCCCGCTAAAGGATGACCGCCTAGAAGAGGTTTGTTTTTCTTTTTCTATAGGGGTAGCCGGAGGCGGAAACATGTTAGAAGAGAAAGAGCTGGTGGAGATTGGAGGAAGAGCAGTAGTTGCAGAATATAGGGACACAGAGGACGCTTGAACGGGCGTACTTGCAACGCTCGTCGATGGCGTCAGGGGTAGATTCAAGGAGAGCGGTGTCGGGTCCTTGAACTCCTTTGAATCCTTATAACCCTCTGCAATCGCGGAGGACGAGGTAGAAAATAAGATAGATTCTTCAAAAACGCTTTCTGCATCGCTAGTGGCACTCTCTCTTCTGGAAATTCTAGGGCGACTACTTTCTCGGCCACTTTCAGCGTGGCTGGTGTTGCTCACGTTACTCTGGGTTCGGCCATGTTTCCTGCGCGAATGACTTCGTCCTTGACGTACATGCGAGGACAAGTGCATGTTCATATGACTATTTTTCCCAACCGCGTGCACTTCGAGCCCGCCAGCCTGGTTGTTGTGAATAACCCTGTGGACGTGCATGGCTCGGTCGCTTGACTGAGTGGCAATGAACTCGTTCAAAGGGTCCCATGAAACGCCTTGGACAAAATGTGTGTGATCAGCTATTTCGTGTATGCATTTGCCTAGAATAGACGTTAACTTGAGTCAATGGAAATAGATCGCCGACCCACCATCTATTGCTTGAAAAACTCGAGCTGCGTTATCAGTGCTTCCAGCAATTATATACTCTCCGGTGGGACTCCATGCCAGGTCATAGACTTGCATGGTCGTGCACCTAACGTTTCCCTTATGAGGTCGCTCAAAGAGCAATCTACAAATTTGTCGTACCTGACCATCACTCTAACTTTCCAAAATTCCTTCTCATTAAGCAACTCTTCCGGGGTAAGGTCGCTGCCGTAAGTGGCGGCTTGAGGGGTAGATGATTGTGCCCAAATTATGATCATCCCGTCTAAAACAAAATGAGTACCAGTTAGGAGGACAGTATCAAAGGACCGACCGTCCCCAGCAGATGCAATCAATTCTCCTGGACGATATTAGTAAACGTCATGATGAGCTCAGAACAGATTCCCTTACCGTTTGGACTCCACCTTACGACATTTACAGCAGCAGAATGTCTACTGAGGGTTGCGAGATACTCAACACGAGGGGGCCTGGGTGCAGTCTGGGATGTCGAACTTGAGGATTCGGAGGTTGTGGCAGGGCGTATGTTAGGATAAACCATCCAGATCTGAAATGACCTATAGGTTCTTCTGCGGGGGAAAACGGTGAATAACGATACATACCCTGACATGATTATCCTCGCCGCCAGTTGCCAATTTGTACGATTGCCCTGTCCACCTTTCAGTCCATTCCTGAATAGATATGTCGGAAGATCCTGGGGACGGCGGACGCGCCTTTTTAAAGGACGGAACTGGCTGAAAATCACACGACGCGATAGGCTTGGATTCGTGCCAACGAATCTCAAGCGTTCTATATCGCATATTGAATGACTAGAGAGACCCAGGACGTCAGGACTATAAACGCATAATTAGTTATCGTCACTAGGACTGAACACGATTGAATCGTACTGTTTGAGTTGCCTTCAAATTCGACGACAAAACGACGCGACAAAAAAGCGCGTAGTTGTGTATGAAGTATTGTGCTAGCCTCGAAACGTCGATAACGGTCGCAAAGAGCAGATCACAAAGCGCAGAGCGTGGAGAAGATGAACCCAAATATTCGAGAGAGCGGTGGCCTGGTCGAAGTCCAGAAATTACCAGAGATGATTGCACGAGTTAGAGAGAAGTTGAGTCCCAACCTAAGAATCACAGTTGTTACTGTACAGTATTTAGCTTTTGAGGTTGATTGTTCTTTTGTTTAATAATTAATAATCAGGCGCTTGCCTTAGCGCGCACTCCGGATTTTAACGCGAGGACCACAAACTCATTATTAATATTAATTCATACATATTACTTGCAACTTAAAATTGCTAGAGCGAACCGCTCAGAATATCATTCTTGGACCCCAGATAGAATACCGGTATTTCATCTAACGGCGCATCGACAGTAACCAGCTTTCCTCCAGTCCCAAAACTCTTTTCCGTCCACCTACAGAGTATTTTCAGATGCAAGCTATAAAATCAAGAAACGACGTTCACCAGTGGGTCCAAGTGAGTCCCTGGCTTTTGGCTAAATCTGAGAGGATGGGAAGGTAAACTTGTTTTGACGTAATACCAAGCTCTCCAACAGGCGCGACGAGAATACGAGGCCCTTGATGAATACATGAACTTAGAGGGCAGCGAATTTATCGACAAGGCCAAGCCTTACCCATCATGAACTGGTGTACGATCGTCGGGTCATTGGTTTGCGTTCCATTTGCAACAAAAGGATCTGACAACGAAAAGTCATAATAGAGAGGCCTCATGATCGTCTTCCCAGTTCGTTGTAGCATTTCAAAAAGCATTTTGACGTATGGTTTGAGCTGATACCTTAATGCAATATACTAAGAGCAGCACATTCAACTACCTTCAGATCTCACTGTGTTGGGAGAAAATTTTATACACACCTTTTTGATTATCACGAAGTTTGCTTCGCCGTATGACCAGGGCTATAGCGGTAGTCTAAAACGAGAGACAATTACATGGATGCGGACACACTTCGTTCGGGCATGTATTGGCAAATAAATGTCGAGGATCAGGAAGAAGGCTACAAGAACGATCTCTGAAATGAACAAACATTTAGTCAGCTGCATATCAGTATGATCTGCGCAATTTGGGCTTACCCATGTACTCGCATCTTAGAGGGACCGGTAATGAGCAGAATTTGTGATACCTATACCCGAGGTTGACTCACATATGGTAAAAAGACCCCCATACTCAGCCATCGAACAAACAACTCTCGGCCCTATTCGAAAGATATTCAGCAGGTATTCGCTGCGCATTGCTACCACTTCTCTCACTTCATCTGTATCCACGTTCAAACCCTCGAACCCTCCTATATCCAAAGTCCATGACGAAATCCCTGACGCCGCTACCGAAACTCCAACCGTGATTTGTTGCAACAGCACATCAAACCGCGACTCGGTGTCTCCGCTCCAGAGATACGAGCAAAAACGCTGTCCGCCGACAAAAGTACTTCGCGTCAGGGACATATGATCGCATTGGGTACTGATGTCTTTTCCAGTAAGGTTGGCGAAACCCTCGTTGATAGCTTGTTGATGGAACCACGGATACATTTTGCCCGCACCTTCTTGTGTCCCGATAAAGTATTGACTGGAGGCACGGGCGTAAGGAATTTGGGTGATTGCTTGCCCGTCTACATGTAGAAGCAGGATTCAGACTGCCGGAAAGCTTGTGATTGCCAGAAGAGTGATACTCACTGTTTTCGAAAGCTTCACCCAAAGTACCTCCTTTAACCCATCTGCGATGAGGAATTTGTTCGTTTCTGAATCACTGTACCACTTATCGTCAGCTTGATCTATCCAGAAGTTCTGAATCCCGGCGGAGTCATAACTCTTGTTTAATCTATTCCCTTGACAAAAGTAAAAGTTCCAAGTAAGGACCCGATTCGAAGGTATCTAGTCAAAATTCAGAGTCCTCACATAGAAATTCTCTGGCGGCAGGGTTCGTAGAATCAACTACGTTGATTAAAATGAGGCTCATCATCAAATTTGAAAGCTCAACCAACTCACTCAAACGGGTATATACTCCCGCAAAGGAATCCGAAATTCCCGTTCCATCTCTGGTCGTTGCTAGCAGCCCTTGCTCCTGCGTGGGAAGGTAGTTTACGGAAAGGTCCTCCATACTCGGCCATAAAGAGACCATCATCTCCGCTCCCGTCAATTCTTTCACTGTTGCTGCCATTCCTGCAGGGTCGGGCCAGAAGTCCGGATTGAACGACCTAAGTAGCAATTCAGATTTCCAACACGAGGTAGTCGCATGGTAAAAACAAAGACTCGCCAGTCTCCTTGGAACTTCCATGCAAAGAAATCTACCAGGTGGAAGATATATGTATAGATAAAGTGAATAGATGGACAGTGGACAGTCGAGATACGCACCAACAACGATCAAGGATACATGCACTTGCTCATCGTGGAATCGTTGAGCCAAGTCTAGGATTTGTGTTTGATTGAAGTATCGCAGCTTGGATTGTTGATAGCCCAAGATGAAGTCGGGAGGAGTAGGTTGACGGCCTTTACCGTGGGTTATGGATGAGTATTTGTCCTGCTTTCTATAAATGAGAATTCTTATTCACCGGTCACAGCAGTAAATTGCTCTTGCAAGGCGTCGTAATCTCCAGGAGATGTCGTAGTGATGTAGTAGTCCACAACAGTAGCTTCGCTAGCTACATGGCGCGTTCCAAACGTTCCAAACTCTAGAGTCAAGTACTGTTGAATGCTGATAGGACACACGAATGGACGTAGACACCAACCGATTCTTCCCTGACTAGGCATGTTGAAGTATTGTAGGTAGCCCTATAAGACATTGTTTCAGGTATCAGCGCAGTTGTCGCTGTTGTAATATAACACCGACCTTGTTTGACATGTACACGGGAAGAGTTACATGAGAGTTGAAGTTGATGAGGTCGATAACCTGACCTTTCTTGTTGACACTATGGTCGAGACAACACGCTTGTTGGCCGGCACCGTAGAATTGTTCATCAGAATCAGAGGCAAAATCAAATTGAGACTGGAAACTGGGAGAACGGAAGTCCTGAGTATAATATCTGGGAGCTATCGCCTTAGTGTCGGTATACTCTTTCGTGAGCAAGGTGGTAGACCCGTTTGGTTCAACGCGAAAGAATGAGATAATACCCAGGTTAACAGAGACGACAGTGTTCCCGTTACGAATGGTCGCGTTGCCTCGGTAGGGAATGGTTATATCGTGATTCAGGCCGTTGTTACCGCCGGGACCTTCAAGTGGTGGATCAAGAAGAGCAGACCATTCATTTCCAGTAGGATCCCGCATAATGCTTGCTCGTACACGCATTCCGTGGTTTCCAAAAGGCTGTTTAGGACCATCTCAACTTTCTGCGGACCTCGGGCAGTGCAGTGATATTACCTGGATATACACTCGTTCATATCCATTCTGAAGTTTGATACCAGTGGAATTGGGTTGAAAGTATTCGGATGCACCCGGGGTAGTGGCAGAGGCGATGACTAGAGCAGCGGTGGCTGCGGCAGGTCGACTGGGCCACTTGAAGAGCATGCTTGCGAAAGAAGCCAGAATGTCTTGCATCTGCTCCAGTTTTATGAGTATCGCAGAGGTCGAAGGGAGAGAAGCCGAAGTGCATATTAATACCTAGACCGCATGATCTTTACCAGAAGTGGACCTCATGATCTTTCTTCTCGCGTACGATTTGTGGAGACTCCTATGCACAGAGTTCTCCGGGACGCAGACATTAATTGTTACGATTTGATCTGCTTCTCCGCCTGTATCCGCTCTGGAGGGCTATCAGAGGACTGGTACCGAGGTCGTGGATGTAAAGTACGGGGTAAAGAATTGAATTTGTAGCTCTGGTACCGAACCCGATGATTTGACGCGCTGATGAAATGGTAGATCAGGGGGCCCTGAGAGGACCCAGTGGAAGATAAAGGAGACAAATACTAGGAAGCATTGATGTTCAGAAGATAGGTCTCAATATCTTTTGGCGTACGACGAAGTAAGGCCAAGTAACCTGCACCCATCAGAGTTATGCACCCCACAACCTCTGGTAATCTCCTTCCCGATTGTCTAATGCGGGGAAAGATGAAGAAGGATTTCATTCGTTTTCAATCATATAGTAGGTAGTACAACGTGGATTTGAGAGTCGGAAATGTATTTCGAAGTGAAATATGGAAAAGAGAGAGAGTAGACGCGGTTGATACGTGAGAACATCCTACACGCGTTTCTATCCCAGACTCGCAAGACGGTATCTGGTCCCATCCTGTACATCAGGACATGAATTGAAATAATTCTGATTCTATACCGTGAAGATGTCTCTTTTTGGTACTTCTGTCGCTCCTGCTTCGGGGACCAGCCTCTTTGGCGCTGTTAACAGCAATCCAGGCGCTACCACAAATCAACCTGCTGGAGGGAGCATCTTTGGGGGCTTCGGAGCTCAGAACGCGAATAATAACGCGAACCCTCAGCAATCTACACCATCTTTATTCGGGAACTCAACCAACACCAATAGTGTCGTCCAACAGTCATCGGGAAACCCATTGTTTGGTGGTTCCAATTCAAACACAGGAACTGGATCAGGTATCTTTGGGAACAATGCTGCGGGGAATAGTTCGTTTGGGAAGCCAGCTACAACGACCAATACTGGATCCGGTATATTTGGTGGTCAAACTAGTGTGTACTGTAACTTTTACCTTTCAAGCGACCATTGATATCTAAACAGATGCCCCCGCTGCCACTGGTGGAAACTCTTTGTTTGGACCTGGTACTGCCCAACCTGCCCAACCCATTGGCTCCAGCGGGAGTAGCTTCTTTGCTACACCGCCTGGAGGTCAACAGCAGCAACAAAACCCAAATCAACCGAAACCTGGGCTGTTTGGCAACACTAACATAAACATAAACCCTCTGTTTGGCGGTGCCTCCACGACAAACACCAATACGAGTAGCTCGATATTTGGAAGTGGTTCCACCTCCAATCCCCTTTTCGGGGGATCTTCGACAGGACAACAATCCGGGACTGGAACGGGATCTCTGTTTGGGAGCGCAAATGCTGCTCCCGTAAATGCTACCTCAGGTAACATGTTAGGAAACAGTACATTAGGTGTAAGTACCCTAGGCGCCAGTGCTTTAGGCAAACCGTTGGGTGGGTTGGTCTCAAGTACCGTGGGTTCGCATAATCAAAGTGCAGATGCTCAGGTTCAGTTTGCTCGATTGCAAGAGAAGATTGAAGGAATTGTCGGAGCTTGGGATGCGCGCAATCCTGCGACATGCAGATTCCAGGTACGTACTCTCATTTGCGTAGGATCCTACGCTAACATTGAGCCAGCATTACTTTTACAACATAGTCGAGCCATCACAGGTCAATCTTTATGGGCGCCCTCCAAACGCCGTCAATGAAGCTCTTTGGCAGAAAGCTGTTCGTGAAAATCCTGATCCTTCCTGGTACTTTCTACACTTTGATATTTAATCTTTAAAGCTTCACTAATTTGCTATATCAGTTTAGTACCTGTTCTCGCAATCGGATTTGATGATCTCCGAGGACGAGTCGATGCCCAAGTTTCACAATCTGCCGCTCATAAGGAGAAACTCCTCGAGCTTCAACAAAAGCTACGCACACTATCAACAAATCATTCAACATTAACTGTACCCAGATTGCAGCGCTATTCCGCTCTCCAAACACAATTGACGCACCGTCTGCTGAGGCTAGTCCAACATCTACACCTGCTGATTCCTAGTGTACGGAGTTCTGCAATCAACGAAAATGAAGAAGCGCTGAGGGGCGTGCTCGAAGAGGTTGTTGCGGAAGTTGGTGTTGGGGCATCTAACGCAGGCTTACGGTCAAATGGGGAGGGATTCGGGAAAGGTCGGCTAAAAAGCAAGTTGGGGGAACTCTGGGCTGTTGTTGGAGCGCTCAAGGCCAGAGAACAAAGCTTAAATGCGACTTTTGGAGGAAGCAGTGAATGGAAGGTTGTTGACGAAGAAGGACTGGCTAGAATTGCGCAGGTTAATATTCTCTTGACTTTAATTATCGACTCCGTTGTTGACCCCCCATTATAGATACTTGCGGAACAGCAAGCTGGTCTAGCACATCTCACAAAAATATTACACAAGGATCTCAAAGACCTTGCCATCATTATGGGTACCGCGGAGGGTGCTGGAGAAGATATCGGCTCTGATGATGTGCTTGGATCGTCTTTTGGCAGTCGTGACAACTCCATGCAAAGTAGTGCTTTGCGAATGAGTGCCTTTCGATGATGTTACCCGTTGTAGTAATACTTGCATGTCCTTATCTGTAGCTCTTTGATTTTCGCAATGCGTAAAGTTTTTCGTGACCCGGAGTCTGCCCGGAGTCAAAGCATCTGTTTCTACATAACATTGATATGTTGAACTTGCTCGTTGGTGCAATTGTGGGAATACTCGCCTTCTTGTACGCATACCATACCGCGATATTCCAAGAGCGAATCATCCACGACAGATATGGTCAAATAGCAGTGCGCAACATCTTATCTTCCTAATTCAGACAGAGCCTTATGTCAACTGGCAGATTGTGAACCTTCTAGACTTCAATGTGATTGGGACGGATGGACACTTTCGCGACGTTCTCCATGATCAACATTTCAATCCGACAAACCACACTGTTCCCTTCTTCCAAGTTTTCGAAGATGAATTCTTAGACGTGATAGGCCCAAATCCTTCACTTACCGTTATCAGCTCCGATCCTTCTTTTGCTTTCGCTCATGAAGCACCGGTCTGGGTACCAGACACGGACGAGATTTTCTTTTGCAGCAACGCTGGAGGATACCTTGGACGTAGCGATATCAACCATAATAACCAGGTCGGAAAAGTTTCATTGAAAGAGGTTGCGCTAGCTATGGCGGAAGGTCCAGCAGATGTGAATGTCACACATTTTAAGGTATACATCTACACCTTGGTAAATCTCCTAGAGCATGACTCGACCTCTTATTCACGTAGATTAATCTTCCAGAGAGTGTCCAAATGACGAATGGTGGTACTGGACTGTATAATGGGCAAATCCTCTTGACAAATGAAGGCCGGGGTCATCGGCCTGCTAATCTGGTTCTAGTGAATCCCCGTCCACCACACAACGTCACTGTCTTACTTGACCACTTCTATGGACGACAATTCAATTCTCTGAACGATGTCAAGATACATTCTTCGGGAAACATATTTTTCACAGATGTTCCGTATGTCTCTGCATTTTCCATTTAGCCGGATAACGCTCATCTACTCTACGTGTAAGTTATGGATATTATCAACATTTTAAGGCGGAGCCACAACTCCCAAATCAAATATACTCATTCAATCCTCGTACTGGGGCCATTCGCGTCGTGGCTGATCAGTTAGATAAGCCTAATGGGCTTGCATTTTCCAGAGACCACAAAACCGTATATGTGTCAGTCCTGATGATCGAAATATTGACTGTCGCTCTTTTCTGATATTCTGCAGAGCCGATACAGGTTCCCTTATTGGAAGATTTGGTCGTAATCTCACGTTGCCCGCAACAATGTAGGTAGTTTTCTACGTTTGGGAATTTTCGCCGATTGATCCACTCGAATTAGACAAAAATATGACGTTGATCCAAAGACACTCGAATTCAAAAACAAGAGAGTGTTTGCGTACGCTGATTCGGGAGCAGCAGATGGTTTGGGCGTCGATGAGTTTGGAAATGTATATGGTGTGTGCTCGTTGACCCGCTGTCTTATTGTTGAGAGAGTTAACCTTTCGTGAATAGGTGCTTGCTTCGATGGCATTAATGTATCAGGTTCCAGTATTTTCCACCAGCTCTCCACTAACACTCTTGTGAATAGGTTTGGAATCCGTCCGGGACACTGATTGGCAAATTCTTCCTTGGTACCAAATCCGCGAACTTTGCCTTTGCTGGCAAAGGTCGTTTGGCGATTCTTGCTGAAACCGAAATCTACTTGGCACACATCCATGCGGGTGGAATGTCTTTGATGCATAAGGATTGAAATATGATAATCATGTACCTAAGTGTATTCTCTGGAATAACATGTATTCACATTACATTGATTACAACAACGGAAGAAGAAACGTTCATTGCAATGAAATTTCATCTCCATTTGGATTACTGACATTTAGAGACGGATGGGTAGATTGTGTACATGCTATGTAAGTACAGTTTACAACGTATTGCGGGGTATTTGACAGTCTCGTTGAATGCATTATTATATGAACTAAAATACATTTGCCTATCATTTGGGTCAATGGAAGTTTTAAGTTTGGAAAGAGTTCATCTGAATCTGACATACATATAAGTCGAAAGGACGATAGGCATTAACGGCGTCGTGTCATGGTAAAGCATCCTTCGTACCCTGGTACCGAGGGTGGACTCAATGTATCGCGCCACCGTCCAGCTAGATTCGAATTGTGATTTCCAACAAGATATCCACGGTAAAGCCACTTTCCCCTATCGCCGTTGATCTATTCAAGGTCATCCAAGGTCATTTGTCAAAATAGCAACCATGAGTAAGGAGGAAACGTACATAGTCTTTAGAGAGACTGATCAACCCGTCGCAAGGACGGACTCGGCCGATTAATCTAAACTCCCCCCAAGAGGAATGTCCCTTCAATTATATATCAAGGTCAATAAAAATGGTAGTCATCTGGACGGCATTAGCGCAAGTTCACCTCGCCTGTAATGATGATGTCCAAAACGCGGGTCTCTGTGCCTTTCGCTGCCTTCGCTTCATTTGAAGACTTTGTCTTGGCTTGAGAGCCAGCACGTTGATATAGCAAAGGCTGTCTTCCTGACCCAGATGCAGTGATCGTAAGGCCTTCCGTTGTTTCCTCAATTTGGGTTTCCAGAGGGAAGTACGCATGCAGGGCGTTGCCAGATGCTACCGGTTGAATGCTGTCCGTTTCATTACCGGATCGAAGGGGACAGGGGTCAGAAGATGATGATGATAGAAGATGATGCTCCCGAAGTTTCCACGTTTGTTTGTGCTGTGCTACGAGTGTGTTTTGCAGGAAATGAGGCGGGGCCCCAGATAATAATGCCGCGTAAGAGGTGAATTCGGTGTACTGCAAAACCGGGTAGTCTCTTCAGAACGGGAATAAAATGATACCAAGACCAGAGTATATTTCACCGTAAATATTCCTTCCCATACACCATCAAGACTGTAAGATAGCAGTCAGTCGTGTGACGTTAGCTAAGATAAGACTTGTCCAACGAACCTTCTTGGCCTGAAAGCATCTAATAGTTCCTTGTCCGCCGGGAGCTTCTGAGTTCCTAAATTGGTTGACCTGCCCCATTCACATTCCCATTCGTTTCCGATAGTGTTTAGTAGCAGTGCTTGAGGTGGCGATGCTTGTGAAGGCACCAAAGGCATCGAGTGGTCCGTCCGCTCGTGGAGGTGGCTCTGAAGGGAGATGAAAGATAGTATAGCGGGTACTGAGAGTGCGGGTGCCCTCAGACCAAATTTCGAGTCGTAAACCGTGAGCGGCGCCCCACGAGCAGTAGACGAAGGACGGAATTCGGTCCATGAAGGTGTCACAAGGGGATACTGGCACAAGATTTATCAGGAAATTACCACCAACCCTCGAGGGACGTACCCAATGTGTACCTAAAGCATAGACTTTGAGGATGCTCAGGGCTCTGCGCGTATAAGGATCCTCCCTCTTGTACTGTTCTTTGAGAAAATGTCAAAGTAAGCTTTGTAGAATACACTGGACCAGCATACCTGGCTTGAGAAGAAACCAATATAACCACATCGCTAGACAGGTAATCTCGGAGTGATCAGGCCACAGCCCTCGCTGGATAGCTTGCCATGAGCCAGATGCTCCGTGTTCATCAAGCCAAAACTCCTTGAGCCATTCATCTATGTGAGCATATTCCCGAAGTTGCCGTTCGTTGTACCCTTCATTCTCAACTACCATGAGATATACCTGAACGAGGAATTCTTGCAAATTTTCGTCCTGATTTGATGGATTCACGCGTGAGCCTTGTCGATCTCGGATACGGTTCAGCAATATGCATTTCCTTTTGAGTTCCAGAGCGAGCGCGGACGTCGAGAACGAATTCACCCCTAACCTTCGGGACACTGGCGATACGTCGAATTTCGATTCGTATATTTTAGCATATACATATGGATTCGAGAAGAACGAAAGACAAGAATGAATCCAACGATTAGTCTTGATCAAGGATATGAGTCCAGCTGGAGGCCCTAGAAATGTTTCGGTAGAGGCGAAAAGTGCAATTTCTGAGAGGATCTCCTGAGGTATACTGTTCAACGAAACCGGAGTCGTGTGTGACATTCTCGCTGTGCTGGTTGTGGGTGGGTTTCGAGGACTTTATTATAAGGGACGATAAGAACTAAATAGGTGACGTTTTAAATGTGTTTTTGGTTGCCGGTCCGAGATTCAAAGTTGATGGGATGTCAAAAACTCTCATACTGCCCCACTGTCAAAGTCCCCATACTCCAGCATACTCCCCTATCATACCGCCATGAACTGGCCATAAGTTAGCTGTTAAGTACATACACAGTACAAACACACACGTCTTCTCCGCCTGAGCACAAGAAATTTGATTACTTTCCACCTACTGCAAATCCCTGAACATTTCACAAGCTAGTCAATGTTATAATACACAACGGGATGCACATTAGGACATCTATCTGTGCATTACTAGCCATAAGGGAATAAGTGTATGCAGAGTATATGACCAGCTTTGCCCTTCTAAACTCTGAAACTAAGTATGAATTTTCAATCTGTTTCCATAATCTTCCCGTCGCTCCCTGGACGAAACGATACAGAATATCGCACGTGTTACCATTCATACGGCGGAATACACACTTTTCGAGCCTGACATCGTTAACCATCGAAATATGTACAACGACGCCGCGTATACACTGGCCAATGCATATTCCTGGTATATGTTTCGCCTGGTACTTATTTGCGGGTCTTCATATAGGGTATCAGACTCGGAGTAGGCTTATCCCGGCTAAAACGACATGAAGACACGGCCTGACACGGCTAATACTAATAGTCGCTGGGACTTGGCCAGCCTGAGGACTGAACTGAAAGACTGTCTCAGTTGTGAATGTGAAAGCAAGCAAATGAACAAATGTGAACGTTGTAACAAGGGTCGTCTTGAAAACGTGTCAACGGTGATATATTTATTTGTTCATTGTTCGAGCATAGACAAGCATCCGCTGCAGCCTGCCAGAAAAACAGCCAGCTCTCATCAGGGTTTCCATTCAAAATACTATCCAATTGGGCCTCCCTGTAAGTACTCTGCTCCTTGAAAGAAATAAATCAGTGTAGAGATACGGCAACAAAACGGCTTATAAGTTATTCTCCTTACAATCCCACATTATTATGTATGCGGCAGCTTTCAAGATAAGAAAACGCGGAAAGGGTTTACCAGGTCAATCTTTAATATAAAGCTCTATACTCTGCTATGCTGAAACTCTTCCATAGCAAAAGTAAGACGTCGGTTTGCTCTTCGTCTTGCCAGAAACTAGTTCCGGGACCAGGATTTACGATAAGTGAAGAACGTAGCCACATTATGTATCACCTGCAACTGGAAATCTTTAAAATCTTGACAACCGGGTTCGCGCTCGATTCCTAGCGAATTTCAATCAAGATCAAACACAGATGTTTAAGCCTATTCAGAATCACGGGCACGTACAATGTCATCGTTCAGACGAAAGTGGTCCAACAAAAAAGGCAGTAAGCAGTATGACTAACGGTTTGTTTTTGTGCGCGTGCCTCATACCAGATCCAGGTCCCCGAGCTTCAAGTTCAACCTCACGTTCGAAACACACCTCACTGAGACGTACTTACGCAACAGATGGGTTCAAGCAGACGTCATGACATCGGCGATTCGAGCTGCAATGCTGGTGATCATAGGTGGATGATATCAACAGATAAGAACGAAGGATAACTTACCGACAGCTTCTCTCGTATCGTTAGACACTTTCCTTATGTTTTCAATTATCACGCGTCCATCCCGGAGAGTCCCACCAGGCCCCACCCTAAGAAGTGATTGAGATACTGCAGAATAAAGTGATTGGACAATACACGTAGAATATGAACTGGATTTCTCGAGTACGACAGTAGAAGCAACGTGAGGAGTACATCCGCACTCCAAATAAGGCGAAACGTTAGTAACGCACCATACCGCCGCCGTACAGGTCCGCTAACACATGGATATAGACAAAAGGACTCAAACATTCCAGAGGTGAGCATTTTGTGGAAAAGAGGATACAGAGAATTGAATCATCAGGCACTTTCATGATTTCTTAAGCCTCAATGGATGGGATAACTGAGTCGGATGTTCAGATTTCACGTATGCATGTTTTAACCCAATATATATTATCACGGCCGCATACAGAGAGGATCTATGATGCTCATAGAGCACTGGCACCTATAAAGTAATCAATGAGAAAATCGATACACAAAAGGTCACTGAAACCGTACCAGTGATGATATCGACCAGCTCGTTGGTAATAGCTGCTTGTCTACCACGGTTATATTGCATCGTTAGACTGCCAATCATATCTCCAGCATTCTTGGACGCATTGTCCATGGCGTTACGACGCGCGCTGATTTCGCAAGCATGAGACTCAGTAAGGGTAGCGTATAACGCGTTGGCGAGAGAGAATTCGGCAAGATCCTTGGTGAAATCATCTTCCATCTCGTATTTCTTGAATCCCTCTGTGATCTGATTCAGCGGCCGTTCAATACATATAGAACGGAACAAATATACTGACCGCTTTCCTTCAACGCTTTCTCGCCCTTTACTTCCACGGCAGCAGCCTCGTAAGAGATGGCAGAGACAAATTTGTTGTAAATGATCACAACGGAATCATACTCCACGCCACTCTTCACCACCAAATCTGCGACACCTGCGGCGTCAGCAAACGTTGGAACATCCCGGCCAATTTGATTAAACGTGAGCTTGAGATTGTCGGGATAGATACGCGACAGTTGGGCTTTAGATTTGTCTCCAACAACCATGACAGAGGTGTCAGATTCCACAGAGACGCCAGGAATGGGAGAGTCAGGTGCGCTATTAAAAGCACGACGAGTAGCCTTTGTGACTGAAGAATGAATTCCACCACATAAACCTTTGTCCGAAGATAAGACAAGGAACAGCTTTCGGGACCCAGTGACACCCTCCTTGGCGGTCTCGAAAACCTCTACGCACTAAATCAATGACAGGACACAACGTTCTTGAAAGCACTTACCAGCGTTGGCTTCACCATAGAGCTTACCAGATTGCATGGCCCTTTGGGCCTTAGCCAGCTTGGTTGAAGCAATCATTTTCATGGACTAGAATGGGGGGAAATTGGTGAACGCTCCAGCACAATTTTCGACACGGACCTTAGTGATTTTCTCGATGTTGCGGACAGATTTGAGACGCAATTCAATTTCACGAAGAGTAGCCATATTCCTGGCATTTGGAGGCGCCGCCAGCAGCGAAGGCTGGGTGATGACACGAGCAGCAGTGCGTCGAGCAAACATCGAAGAGTTGAGAGGAAATTATGCACTCGGATGTTTTCGGCAGGAGAGGTAAACGCTTACTAATCAAATGATGGCAATCTTAACACAACGAGTCAGAACTTTCAGTTTTGCTATCACTCTACTACAATGGCTTCCGAAGAACCTCTCTTCGATCCATCCCTCAAGAAACGAAAGAAAAAGGCTGTCGCTTTTACCGAGGATCCTCTCGGTGCCGATGCCGATCCGACTGCGCCAGCCCCCGACACAATCGATAACACGACTACAACCGGGGAGGCAGTCGATTTGGGTCCTACCACTGCCCATGAACAGATGAAAATGAATGGAGAAGAGGGGACGAAGAATGAAGATGAAGATTTCAAGGCTATGTTCGGGGATTTGAAGAAAAAGAAGAAAAAGAAGGAGATACCGATGGACCTCGTAAGTAGAAATGGGATTCCTGCTGCTCACCCATTTCATCTTACATGCACTCAGGTAGATGGAGATTCCGGAACGTCTACCCCTGCAGCTGGTGCTTCTGCTCCAGCGATCACAGAGGATCTGGATTTCTCCGATATTAAGAAGAAGAAAAAGAAGTCGAAAAAAGCAGCGCTAGACATGGAGGCGTTTGAAAAGGAATTGTCTGGGTCCAAATCGAAGTCTGCGGCTGAGGAGGAGGAAGATGGAGAAGTGGAACACAATCCCAATCTTGATATTGATGATGCTGACCTCGAGAACGATCCTTTCGCTCAACCAAGCGATGCTCCAGTCGGCGTTGACCTTGGTAATGAGCCCTGGTTATCCAGTGACCGTGATTATCTTTATCCAGAGGTTTGCTTTCGGTCTTTTCTCTGACTTTACATGTCTTAATTTTACTGAATCGCAGCTTCTTACCCGCTTTTATTTCCTTTTGCATGCTGCTAATCCTGCTCTTCTTTCATCTTCTTCTCAAAAACGATACACGATCGCACCACCTTCCATTCACCGTGAAGGTAACAAGAGATCGGTCTTTGCCAATGTCACGGATATCTGCAAGAAAATGCACAGACAGGTATAACTGCAATCCGATCATTCTTGCTCCTGCAGTTGAATGCATCTTGTTATTTTAAGCCCGAACATGTCATCCAGTTCCTCTTTTCAGAGATGGGTACTACTGGGAGTGTTGATGGTGCTGGTCGGTTAGTTATCAAAGGTCGTTTCCAGCAAAAACAAGTTGAAAATGTTTTACGACGATATATTGGTATGTTGCATAAAGTTCCATTTCAAGAATCGTCAATGATACTCCTTCGCAGTCGAATATGTTGCATGCAAAACGTGCAAATCGATGGACACCCTACTTACCAAGGAGAATCGTATCTTCTTCATGTCATGCGAAAGTTGCGGCAGTCGGCGCAGTGTCAACGCAATTAAGAGCGGTTTCCAAGCCCAGGTCGGCAAGAGGAGCAAAAACCGTCCTGCATAGATTGTATTATTTACGTGTCTGTACATATACTCCGGAGTTGGTAATTGCTAGTACTGGTTAACTTTGAGACGAACTCTCTAATTTGCAATCGGGGGCTTAGATAGATAGACCGACCTGCTACCCGGGACCGCTTCATCAATAGCCGGTCCGTTCTTGGATTTATACGGTCTTCAGCGAAATGCAATATTCTAGTATCCCCTCTCGTTTGGTCGTGAAATGTTAAAATCCCCGGTACCCTTGGTCTACCCAAAACCTACCTCCGAAATTTTAGGTCCCCCAAATCTTCCGAGATACGCCTATCCAGGACTACCCGTTGATCTTTCCTCTGTATATCCACCTCCTGAAGCTCTGCAAAAGCCAAGTCTCCCTTCGGGTCAGAGAAAACCTATATGGGGCGATGACGATCGTATTCCATACACTCTAACTACACACATCGTCCCGGCCGCATATTTCCGTGAAGATGAAGATATTGTGTTACCTGATACTCCAACTGCGGACGAGTCCATGACCAAAGAGGAAAGGAAGATTTACATACAGAAGGCTGAATTGAAGCTTAGGGAAATTCGAAGAAAGTATGAAGATGAAGGCAGACACCCACAGCACAAAGCATTGTGGTTGTGTTTGAACAGATACGCTCGTAAGTTCACACACACGGCGAAAGGGGGTCTTACATTGTTCTTCGCGCACGCCAATGGCTTTCATAAAGAGGTTATGATATTCCCTGTGCGCGATGTCAAGTGTACTAACCCTCCACATAGACTTGGGAACCGACAATCCTATCACTGTTGTCGTCACAACAGTCTCAATCATGTGTTCAAGAGATCTGGGTATGGGAAGCATGTAATCATGGTGATTCTGCGCTGCTCAACATTGGGAAGCTCAACAGCTTGAGTACGTTCAGTGCATCTTTCTTGCTGAGTTAGGTTCATTATTTTATTCAGTACACACAAGGTCCGCTGCCCGGGATCTTCTCAATTTTCTGATCTATTATCTACCATCAACACCTGCCTTGTTCCCACTCCCAACATACCTTCCTCGAGTCGCGCAATCTGAAGCGCAGCGTAGGATCCAAAATGGATTTACTTCGCATGACAGTCCCCGAAACCCTATATGTGCCGTTGGTCATAGTTTTGGAGGTGCAATTTCGTTAGTCATCGTTTCACTGTTGTTGTGATACCTGCGTTTTGCTAAACAATGGTTCAGAACTCTCGCAACAATATCGCATTCATCACTTTTCACTTCCCTTTTTCTCGTTGATCCTGTTATCACATATCCTAACCCAGAGTTCTATTACACGCCCAACTCGTTAGCTTTGGGTGCTTTGGGTCGACGTGGGTCTTGGAACAGCCGAGAGGATGCACGAAAAGGATTTTTGGAAAGTGCTTTCTTCCGTTCTTGGGACCCGCGGATTCTGGACCTGTATGTCGAGACAGCCTTGTATCAGGATCAGGCTAGGATTCGACTCAAGACACCACCAATACAAGAAGCTATAGTCTTCACTGACGCAGGAACTGGCGCGCCGGAAGCATGGGTGAGACTATGGAAGAAAGAGTTAGACCCTAGGATCAAGCTAAGGTGGGCTATGCCTGGTCCAGGTAAGCCCGAGTGCGTATTATTTTCAAGTTCATCTCTAGTCCATGTACTTAATTTGATCAAACGAAAAGGTTGGACTCGCGGCACAACGCAACGCAAGAGCGTGTTTGGCTTTGCCCCGAGAATTGCAGTAATATCCGCATCGAGGGATCTGGACATCTCATAGCTCAAGAGAAACCAGTTCTACTCGGTAAAGAAATTGCTCATTTCCTGGGGGAAATTCTGTCGGCGGAGACCAGAGCTAGGTTGTAGTGTTATTCTCTTACGTATGTGTCCTCAGGCTGTGTGCGCATGCATAAACGCTTTCAACAATCTACCTACTTCTAGATCAGCTCACGTTCAGATTCTTCTTGGGGTTCCCAGAGCAGAAATAACGAGCAATTGTAAGGTTGTTTTCCTTGTGTTTCATGATGAAAATGAGGAATGTCCGGTCGACCGAGAATCGTCAAGTGGCGAGCCATGCAAATCTTGAGCATAATCGAGATCATATGTAGAAGAAATGAAAAGTGTAATGTCACTTTGTCAAGAAATAGTGTATAGACACCTATGTACACAGGAAGTATGAGAAGACAGGCCACCGTACCGGTGATACATTTCCACGGTAACACATTTTCGAGGACAGGAGTCAGTGTCACCAAAGGGATGGATCATGGTGGATTCGAAGGCTGGTATCCAGTTCAGTTTGGTGAATGCACACATATGAAGTGATTAACTAGGTGACAGTCATTGTAGCGGCTATGTTGATCACTACTAGTAAAGCCTGAAAACACTAGAGCGTGGTATGCATTGGCAAGACTGCCAATCGATGTGGAATCACCAATGACACTAGCCTTGCATCAGACTATCGGAATAGCATCAGTGGAGGCTTGTGGGGCAATGATATCCGCAGTGCCGTTTCCAGTTCAAAGTGAAGCTGTCTGGGCATAGATTTTGAGATGAAGTATGATATGGAAATAAAAGAGCGCAAACAGAAATGTCAAGTTGAAGTTGGTTGCGGCAAGGTAAACTTTCCCACAGTTCGCCACTTCATTATTGAATTTGTTCAACGACCATCACATCCCGTTCTGTGCTCTGCTGTTCGCTCAGTACTTGAAGCAAAGGGACACTCAAAAGATCAAACCCGAATCTATAACTCCAATGTCAGCACCTCTTTCCCCTACGGCTTCCAGCTCTAAAACTGCTTCCGCATCTACGCACTATTTACCGCCAAGGTCACAGTCTCCTTCTCTGAGCACTTCTGACTTCTCCTTGATTGGAACAGAGGAAATAGAGACGAGTGACTACGCAGACTATAGCTTCTGGAGTTACAACACGAGCACACCTTACAAGGGATTCGGGTCCTTTGGAAGGCGAGCCGCTATATATTCCACCCCAACATTAAACTATTTCGCTTCGTCTATTCCATTCCCTTCCTCCTCCTCAACTCCAGGTATAGACCCAGCTGACCACAATCCCGGTACATCATTGAAAACTCTATTTCCTCGGATATGGGATGTTCTGGTCTCATCACCCACTAAAAACATCATATCCACATCTCGCTCTCCAATCTCTTCGAAAAACTTTGTCCCGTTCAACGGCATCGATATGCCCTTCGAAACTCATCGTCACTCTGTGTATCTCAACTACATGTCTAACTCGCCGACTCCTTCGCTCAGTCGCCTTACCAAAGGCAAAGGCAAGGCAAATAATCACGCGCGTGGGAGCAACCACTACCTGGAACAGTCTTATTCAGGGGACATTAGTGGTTATTGGACACAGGATAGCAGCGATCGCTCTACGATGGGGCACTCCATTTCATCCCAATATTCTTACATCGACTACACTGATCTTCCACCTTTGGACGGAGAAGAAGGAGAATTGATTGACGTGGACGACGAGGCGTGCTTCCTACCACCAGATCAATTTCATTACGGCGGGACTACGTGGCGTGGAGGGATTAAATGCAGCTTCAGCAGAGCTCGGGTTGTCACTGGTATAGACATCTTGTCCTTGCTACCTGCCGAAGTGGCGCTACGCGTCCTTGAATTTCTTGCCTTCGGATCTTCCTGTCACCCCAATACCTCAGTTCATTCTCCTCGCAATTCATCTCTCTGGGCTTCTCGAAACACTTTCCTCGAAGAGGTTTCTACCCCGGAACAATGTCTTCAGAATGTTCTTGTCTGTTCGTCAGTGTCCAAAATGTGGCGCCAACTTTCTCTGGATAATTCAGTGTGGCGGACTCTTTTCGAAAGTCGCTGGGGTAACGGCGAGTTTGGAGGTGGTATAACGAAAGATTCTGCCGCGATACAGAAATACCTCTCGGATCAAAGAAAATCCGACACCAAAGGGCCAGATAAGGCATTGCCTGCATTACCCGACGATCTCGTTTCTTCGATACCAATAATACAACCTTCATCTCTTGATTATCTCAGGCTTTACCAAGATCGGCTGGAGCTCGAAAGACGTTGGGTAGGAAGTGCCTTCACCAAGCGTCTTGCAGCACCAGCATACTCTCCTTCGAGTTCCAATACTAGTCTCTCCGTTCCCCCTTCGCGGTCTTCGTCTCTTACGCCGATGTACATCGCGGATCAGATGTCTCCGTACTCCGACCTGACGTCTTCACGCTCTTCATCCTTCTCTTCTACCACGATGAGCATTTCAAATTCCAGCCATAGTCGTCCATCGACTGAACCAGCTGCCTTATTGACTGAACATTGGGACAAATGGGAGCCGGATGTAATACAACTTAGTGGCCATAGCGATAGGTACGTGCACTTTTCTCATATGATATATGGATCTAATCAAATAGCATTCAGTGTCTACTGTATCGAGCTACCATCTTCGACCACTTTTGCCGCCGACAAATTTTTTGTCACTGGTTCCCGAGATCGAACGATAAAGATGTGGAGTTCTAAAACCGCTAAATGTATAGGAACATTTGGGAGAGGAGGCACGCCCACGTCCCCTGTAATACATGACAGTGGTTCACAAGAGGTGGAGATTACAGAGGGACACGCAGGAAGTGTTCTCTGTTTGAAATTTTTCTGGAAGGAAGAAAATGATGAAAGTAATGACAATGATTCTATACGCGTCGAAGAAGTGGTCAGGCGAGGGATAATGTTTTCTGGGTCGAGCGATTGTACAATTTGCGTGTGGCACATTTGTTTGACGTGGAACATTGTTGAAGATGAGTACAAGGTGGATGCCTATGTCTCTACCGTTCTGCGTGGTCATTCCGGAGGTGTTCTTGACTTGAGAGTTGACAATGACTGGATTGTGAGCTGGTAAGCATCGTTATATCTCGCATCACCTGCAATTGCTTCATCGTCGCATCTTTAGTTCTAAAGATACCACCATCCGAGTCTGGAATAGGCAAACACTGATAGCGCATCGCACTTTGCGAGGACACGAAGGCCCGGTCAATGCTGTTGGTATGGAAGATGGTCGTGTCGTAAGTGCCAGTGGCGATGGGAAGATGATCTTGTGGGATGCTAGTAGCGGTGAACGATTGCGAACCTTTGAAGGTCATGATCGTGGATTAGCATGCATTGAATACAGTGTAAGTCCTGTGTGCAAAAGTCTTTGACACAGCTGATAGAGTCTTCGTTTATAGAGCGGACTGATTATCTCTGGTTCAAATGACTGGAAAATCAAGATTTGGTCTGCCTTCACTGGAAAGTGCTTGCGTACTCTTCAAGGCCACGAAGCCCTTGTTCGCGCGCTGGCCTTCGATCCTTCCAGTGGCCTCCTTGTCAGTGCAAGCTACGACAAGAGTGTGCGGGTTTGGGATATCAAGGATGTTCTGAATGGTAACGAATCCGGCAGGGAGAGCTCGTTGAGGGTTTTCAAGAATGCACATTCTAGCCATATATTCGATGTCAAATTTGACGTCGGGAGGATAGTCAGGTACGACAATATTACTTTTGCAAGACCGTAATCTCACCTTGAACTTGCTGCAGTACGTCTCACGATCAGAAGATCGCTGTAGCTAATTTTTCTTGCGGCCTGGATGATTCTCATCTTTTCCTTTGATATTGAATCTCAAACCTCTACGTTGGGAGGCACCATTTTCTCGAATATTAACCCTATCTTTGCACTACGTTTATACCGATGTTTTGACTTTGCTTATCCGCAGAACTCTCCTTGTGTTATATAGCTTGTACTGTAATAATGTAAGTATCTACTCATCGTTGCATGTAAATGATTTTGTATTTATCCACAGCGATGGGCATAGTATCTCAGACATGTAAGCCCCAACACCCCCAATCCCCTGGCACGTAAGTTTATCCGATCTCCCTCTAAGCACGTACATCATCGTCATTTGTGCCAGGTTTTGGCCCTGCATACTCATCATTCAATCGGCAGAGCCTCAGAGGTCTGTTGCTATGTACCATAAACAAAAGTTGTCTTCGACACCGACGAGGCGGTTAAGTTCGCGGTTATTTCCCACCACACTTGCCTGCCGCCACATCTTTTCTGTGTACTTCTCTTCCCTAGTCTCGAATATCCATATCTAACTAGCGCCTCGTTAACGGTCATGAATGCAAGTCAAGTGGTGAAGTCAGGGATTTCTGGGGCTCTCATCTTTGACTTGATGGGTACTTGTACGAACTGGTCTGCTTCCGTTGTAGCTGCTTTAAAACAACAATGCGCCAATACTACGCTTATCCTTCCAAAATTACAATCGGATGAGGATTATACGCGGTTCGCCTCTGCCTGGAGAGCTGGATTCTTTCGTGAAATTCACCAGCGTTTCCAAAACGGTGAACCCCAAGAGGACATCGATATTACCCACCGCAGAGTGTTGGATCAGCTGCTGTCCGAGAAAGACATGTTGGTGACCACGGATATTTGGGGAGATGATATTAGAACAATCTTGGTGCAGAGTTGGCATCACCAAAATGGTGTGTGAAGTTGGCATCATTTTGGACAATTTTGGACTGACTTGGGAAGAGAAGCCTGGATAGATGCTGCTGTTGCGGGTTTAGAAAGATTGAAAAAAGATTATTTTGTGTTAGTACACAATGTATTTTTTATTTTTGAAATTCAGGGCTATGAATTGACATCACCCAAGAGTTGTACTCGCAAACGGGACTACACGTCTACAATTAGACCTCGTATATTCTTCGCAACTGTCCTTTCACGCCCTCTTCTCCTCTCAACTTTTAGGATTTACGAAGGTACTAGGGCTTCCCAGCTCCTCGAATTCACATGTACAAGAATAAGTGAATCTGATTAATGTCAAAGCCAGATCCGAATATGTATCAGAAAGTGCTAAAACTTCTGGATCTCGAAGCAAAGAAATGCATAATGGTGGCTGCTCATGCTTATGATCTACGTGCTGCTGCTAAAATGTCAGGAGTCATTTTCTACAACCTACTGTTGCTCATTCTCATTCTTCGTAGAGGAATCAAGACTGCCTATATTCATCGCACTACTGAAGACCCAGAAGAGGACATGCAGCAAGTTCGCAGTGAGTGTGATATATTTGTTTCTGGAACAGATGGAAGTACCTCTTGTGGATTAAATAAATTGGCCGATATTTTGTGCTCGCCATCTAATAATGCGTCAAGGTTGGATTTCGAGGACTAGTACTTGTAATTAGAGTAAGTTCGAGGAAAGAAAAGTATTTATCATTTCTGACATACCCAGTAAGCGCCCAAGATCTCGCTGGATAAGTAATCTAATCTAATCTAAAGTTCCAATTTCTGGAGTCATACTTATTTCTTGAGTTCGTTTCTCCAACATTCATGAAGTACTTCTCAACTCGAGGAGGCTCTCAAGAGCTCTCCTTCGAAGAGGTTGGTAGCCCTCCCAAAAATCAAGCCATCCAAACTTATTTGTGCTCATAGACCGTTCTGACCGGCCTCGCACCCAACGGAGGCCTATATATCCCGACTTTCATCCCGAAATTACCTGAAAATTGGAAGGAAGACTGGAAAGGTTACTCTTTCGAAGATCTCTCCGTGGCAGTTCTTTCATTATACATCTCGCGGGATGAACTTCCGGAACAGGAGCTACGCAGCTTGGTGATGAAGTCGTATGCTAGCTTCCGCCATCCAGAGATTACACCACTCAAAAAGCTCGGGGACAAGAAATACGTATTGGAACTTTGGCATGGTCCTACATGGGCATTTAAGGATGTTGCACTTCAACTCTTAGGGAACCTGTTCGAGTTCTTCTTGCGACGGAGGAATGAGAAGAATCCGGAAGTGATTGAGAAGTTGACCGTCGTAGGAGCCACCAGCGGAGACACCGGAAGGTGTGTCGTATATCTTAATGACATTCCTTTCTCCTCAGTCCATGTTCAGTGCTGCAATATACGGTCTTCGTAACAAAGAAAATATATCTATCTTCATCCTGCATCCCAAAGGTCGGGTATCTCCGATCCAGGAGGCCCAAATGACCACTGTCACTGATGCCAACGTACATAACTTGGCGGTCAAAGGGACATTTGATGACTGTCAAGTGATTGATCTCCCTATCCATTGTAATTCTTGCGCTCATCCTCCTCCTTACAGGACATAGTCAAGGCCTTGTTCGCGGATACTGAATTCAATGCAAAGCATCATCTCGGAGCCGTGAACTCTATCAATTGGGCTCGTATCCTGGCTCAAACAGTGTACTACTTCCTTGCTTATTTCAGTTTGCGTCGGGAAATGGGCGAAGATGTTGATGTACAGTTTGTCGTCCCAACAGGAAACTTTGGTGACATTCTTGCTGGCTACTATGCCAAAAAGATGGGTCTACCGATGGCCGCTAAATTGGGTGTTGCAACGAATGCTAACGATATTCTGGCTCGATTCTGGAAAACCGGTCGATACGAAAAAGCAGACTCGTCGCCTTTGGACGATTCCCCTGCGATGCAACCGGCTGCCGGGTCGTCTGACGGTAAGCAGGCAACTCAGGATAACAGTGGTGTCAAAGAGACCTTGAGTCCAGCGATGGATATTTTGGTATCCAGTAATTTCGAGCGGTTACTGTGGTATCTGGCGTATGAGAACGTTCCCGAAGACGAAAGCGATCGACGGGGAAAAGCCGGTGAGATCGTAGCTGGATGGATGAATCGAATGAAGAGCGATGGAAAGGTCGAGGTTCCGGCTTCTGTACTGGAAAACGCACGACAAGATTTCTGTGCGGAGCGAGTCAGTGATGAACAGGTTGGTTGCTACATTTTTGGCGTGAATGTTTGTTCGATGATTGTCATCCTTAGATACTGACAAGTATTCAATCTCACTTTTCTGGGACTATCTCCTATGTCGTTGATCCTCACACCGCCGTAGGGTTGTTCGCTGCCGAGCGGATGGCGCAACACAAGTGTGTCTTTTGCGTCTCTCCCAAATTCCTACAAAAAATGTGAATTCTTTCCTTGCAGTGCGCCCTCCGTCGTTCAAGTGATACTATCTACAGCTCATCCAGCCAAATTCTTTGAAGCGGTCTCCACCGCTCTAAAGGAGATACCTAACTTCGATTTTGAGGGTCAGATCATGCCAAAGGAGTTCAACGGCTTGTTACAAAAAGAGAGGCGTGTGGTTGGCGTTGAGAGTGCCGACGTTGACCTCGTTAAAAGTATCATCGAAGCAAAAGTATAATATGTATGCATCTCTTCGGATAGATATAAGACATGAAGATTTCATATGAAGCCTGAGGCATCGAAGGTCGAGACATAAATACACGGGGCGCGGCCCTACTCCCAGCTTAGGGTTACTTGATCATTTACATATGGGCCGACCTACGAGTTGATTCTGGATTATCCTGCGTGCATTCTCTGGCCATGACTGTTGATAAAGCAGGTGGGCTTATTACGACCTTGATTGTCTAGGTCGTGCTTGAACACCGGGGACTTAGACTTCAGCTTATACGGCGGTGCAGAAACTCTCTGGGAAGGCAAACGTTCGCCACGTCGGACCATTATCACCACTCCGACTGCTCAGGATGACGGGAAATCTCACCCAGGACCGCCACATGATCCTAGTGACTTTTTGTGGTTGATGACAGAGGAGCCTCATCGTTCACGGAGGATGGCGATCATGAAGGCACATCCCGAGGTGCCTGCGGTGTATTTGATTGTGTTTTGAACTTTTCATTGACCTTTTTCGCAAAGGTTACTAAATTAATGGGCTACGAGCCTTTGACAAAGTACATCGTGTTTGGTGTAGTGTCTCTGCAGCTCATCGTGGCAATAGCTCTTCGTCGTACCCAGATCCTCTCACCTTGGTTCCTCTTTTGTGCCTATGCTATTGGTGGAACTGCGAACCACAATTTATTCCTTGCCATTCATGAAATCACACATAACCTTGCGTTCCCTGGAGTCTGGCCTAACAAAGCACTTGCGGTTTTCGCAAATCTACCTATAGGTATCCCTTATTGCGCCATGTTCAAGGTATACCGTTTTCTTTTACGCGACTATCCTACTACACTTATGGATTTAGAGGTATCACATTGAGCATCACAAATTCATGGGCCAGGACGGAATTGATACCGACTTGCCTACCCGAATAGAGCTCTTGTTACTGAACAACGTCCTCGGAAAGGTTTTCTTCGCGTTCGTCTCTCCGTTTTCACCAGATCCTCGTACCTGCCCTAACACTTCGATAGGACCTTTCAAATTCTGTTCTATGCTCTCCGTCCTGGATTTGTTCGTTCTCAGAAGCTCACGACATGGCATTTCGCAAATTTCATCGTTCAACTGGTCTTTGATTATGTATTAGTCAAAGTGATTGGCATAAAGCCACTAGTGTATTTGCTCGCTAGCAGCTTCTTTGCTGGTAGTCTTCATCCATGTGCTGGGCATTTCATTGCCGAACATTACCTCTGGGATGGTTTGGAGCAGGAAACATTCAGCTACTACGGTCAATTGAACATCCTAGCTTATAACGTACGTTTGCATACACTTGATCGGGATGATTTGACAATCGACGGGTCCATCATTTTTCATAGGTTGGATATCACAATGAACACCACGACTTCCCGTCTGTCGCTTGGACACGTTTACCCGCCCTTCGTGCTTTGGCCCCTGAATTTTACGACACACTCCCTTCTCATCCATCGTGGCCAATGGTGATAGTGAACTTTATCCGCGACAAAGAAGTTGGGATATTTGCAAGAGCCAAACGACTTGCGAAGGAGCCGGCGTCGGTCAAGTTGAAAATTGTTGAACATGATTCAGAGGTTGAATCAGATAAAAACGAGTGACTTTAATCAATTACTTAGAATGTTTTCATAGGATTCAATTCAGATATTCTTTGTTTTGGAAAGGCGGTTTCCACCACATTGAGACCAGAGATATTGGGTTCTGCCATTCCTCATCAGAAGCAGGATCTGTTCTCGACGAACACTCCTACTTCCAGAAGTCAAGATCCAGAATTTTGGTACTTGTCGAGGAGATTGACGGTTGCATCTGAAGTAGTAACATCAGTGAGTACTCGAGTACCGTGATAACTTGAAGCCGAGGGACGAATGTGGCTTTTCAATTGCTTTTCATGTTTGAAGGAAGCACGGTTGCCACGGTTTGAACTAGGAAGTACTTATGTTTGAGAGATAGCACATATGTACTTAAGCAGCGGTCTAAAAGAGTTGTCACAGAATACAGCCCTACAACATCAGTTGACACTGTGCTATGGGAATGGGAAGAGATAAAAAAGGATAAAACACTCATATCGAGAGGCAGTTCCAGGTGGCGCACATGCTGCACACTGATGAAACGTATACGCTTGCGTGCTCGGCCGGTGAGGAAGTGGCATGAGTTGACGACCTAAGGGCGTATGTAGTTGGCAAAAATTGGCAACTTAAGTATGGCAGCCACGAAATCGACATTTGTGCTGATGCGAGCGCGGCCAGAAGGGCACGGTTTTCCCATCAGCGGAGAGAAAGACATTCAACTGTTCGGGATATTAGGAAGATATCCACGTTTCGTATTGATGAGGCTGTATGGGCCACAAACTCCGGAACAATCGGCGAAGGGTAAATATCATCATATCAACAATCGTACTGATGTAAATGCAAGCGTCGCTGTCGGCTCGTCCTTTGCATCTTACACCATCGTCTAATATTGCTCTTTTCTTTCTGTACGCTCTTTTTGCTTCTGTTCTGGCCCACCATTTTATCGTTCCCGGGGTCTGTGTATAACTTTCAACTATGCCTAATCTCTCCACCTTCATATCGTATGGTAAAGCGCTGCGGAAGCCAAAGGGATTCAATGCTCTTCGTCACTTCGATTCTCCCAATTCACCTCATCATCCATACGCGTCGCCAGATATCATTCATATTACCCCTACCCAGAGCCTCCAGAGTAACGAAGACGAGGAAGATGCCGCTCAATTACCGTTTCAGTCTCCATCGAGCTCACAATTGGCTCCGGCTCGTCCATCGACTCCGCCGAGCTCACAATTGGCTCCGGCTCGTCCATCGACTCCGCCCAGGAAGCTCGATGTAGAGCTGCCTTCAGGCTCGATGTCAGATTGGATACCTTCTCATCTGCTGGACGAGAAGTTGTATAATGGGAGGCTGAGCCATCAATCTCCTGGCGCTGGTAGCAGCAAGCTTCCCCCAGAAGAACGTACAATTACTCAGGAAGGACTTACAAGCAGAGAAGACGAGGAACTGCTGGATGATGATGACGAAAGTGTCTATGATGATGATGATTACTCTTCCTCATCCTCTAACGACAGTAACATTGTCGCAAACTTAGAGGCAATGAATGTAAGTATCTGTGGATCGTCTTTCATGCTGCTTCTGAGAATCAAATCACTTCCTCAGGCTTCAAGCTTTGTCAAGATTGATGAGAAGCCTCTCCGTGGAACGGTGAGCTACCACTACATATGTTGCTGTCGTAATTTTGCTCAAAAGACGATATAGATACCTTCCTTCAAAAGGACTGCGCCTTCACCAATCAAAATACCTAATCCATCGATGCATGGTCCTAAAGTACAAATCATCAGGTCCTCTGGTGGGTCAAAAGGAACCTGGCATTCGCCATCGCGGCCTGAATCAATTCACTCCGGAGACGAATACTCGGCGAGCGCTGTTTCAGGTACTACATTAGCTCGGGCACTGATTGGAAACACGTTCGTATTATCAACTGATGAGCGTGATGAGCGTGCTGCGAGGTATCGAAGTTGGGGTTCAGTCCTGACACGTACCGATTCAGCCACCCTTCCCCACGATGAACACCCATTACTTTCTCCGATGTCGCACGGTACTCCGGACACCAATCATTCGTTAGTCCCGTTACCCCCCAATGCTGATTCAGTCTATATCCCGCCTAAGAACCCGCGGCGGCTCAGCGATGCTAGACGAAAGCGTCAGAGTATCGGTAACTCAATTCCACGGAGCGATTCAGAGGGAGAAATATTGGCACGTTCCAATAGCATCGGAGCACCCTTGCCCTCTGATGCCCAACAATCGCATATTCCAGAAAGCGACACTTCCGTCGTCAATAACAAGTCGAACTTATCAAACGATGAGAGCATAGCTCCTTCCTTACCGGATACCGCACAATCTCCATATCTTTCTCCAAATTATGCGCGCCCAGTGTCCCATGCTTCCTCTGATGGCGGATCGTCTAACCGACCAACATCTTCAACATCCTCAGGCAAGGGTTATGATACCATGCTGGATGACTACTATTCGAATACCGATCTCACATCACCCGCTATTCCCGACCCAATAGTCTCGGGAGGTCACATACCAATGACGGTTGATAACCCCCACTTCCGGCCCCCGTTTTCACCCATCACTGAAGAGTCCAGTTCTCAGTTGTCTCCACCCTCCCCTTTCAGGCGTGATTCTAAACGTTCTACAGGGAGTACTGGATCTCCGAATGGTTAGTACTGCACTATTACGAAGGGTTGGAATTTGTTAGCTCAAATTGTCTTTGCTAGGTCCACGAGCAACAAGAGGAACACAGCGGTTGCTGCCCATTGGTGAAAGCTCCCAAGTGCGTTCACTACAACTATTTTTCGAACTCTTTCTGATGGTCTGCTTTTTCTAGCGGAATGAACCTGCATCTCCGGAACCTAATTCTGCTTCTTCGTCGATATTTGCTCCCCCTGTTTTCAGCTTTTTTAATAGACAACGTTCGGGGAGTGCACCGAATCCTATAAAAATTGTACGCGACTCTCAGGACCTCACATCCTTCAATCTCATTAGTACGCGACCAATATCTACCGCGAGTTCTCCGACAAGTAGCAACGATTACTCCCATCAAGAATATGTCAAACAAACCTTCCCCGAAACTCCCAATGCATTTAGTCCGCTATGGTCAGCTGGCTCAATGGCTTCGCCCGAAATTTCCGGGCCAAGTGAACGACGTTCTGAGGATCAAATTCTTATCGCTGTGCCCCCCACACCAATGACGGGCGCCGGCGAGCCGATGCCAGCTCTTGCGCATCATATGCTCGCGCGCGCGGCTTCCTCTGTCAGAGGAGCAAGACACACCAGACAACACAGTAATAACCGAGCAAGGACAGTGGCCACACACACACATGCTAGCAACGCCGCAGATATACAGAGTTCATCACTCTCGATAGCTCCTGATCCAGAGCCTGAAGTGAAGGAGGACGAAGGGTCCAGGCGCAGAGCGGCATACCCATCCTGGATTACTCAAAAACTTCCAAATTCCGACGACGAACCATCGCCGTCTATAAAGAGTGATACGGTCAGTCCAACAGGAAGTCATCATTCACAGGCGGCCTCGTCGATCTTGCGGGAGGATCCAGCAGGTGAAGTTATAGTCATGAAGGACGAGCTTGTAAATAACTCCTCCCAGTTGTCGCTTACTGTCAGAGGGCTGCCACCATTGCCACCTTCTCCTTCGTTATACAGTCCTCTGCCGGGACAACCCCCAGGTTTGCATCAGGTAGCATCGACTACTTCTCTCGTAGTTCCCGCCCAATCTGATATCGCCTCCCCGCCTCAAGACTCCACTCTTCCGCAATCGACCGTTTCAGGATCAGCTGCACCCCCTTCTCCTCACCCGTTTCCTTCTTTCCCTGCTTCACAACACTCAAACTATACTCCAGGGTCAGCGGATTCATCGACAGAGACAGATATGGAAAACGCAGCGTCTATACCCTCTTTAGGTTCGCCACCGCCATATTATACCCTTGTTTTTGATCAAGGTCCTGGTCATGGAAACTCGACTCCGACCTCTGGAGGTTCCAACCTTGTGACCCCTAATACTCCTCCCAGTAGTCGTGCTGACTCTTCGCGGCAGTCAATGTCTAGCATTGGGGCACGACGTGGACGTAGTCGCCCCCCTTTACCCATCGGTCCTCGTCGACCCAGCCACACAGCAATCAACCCAGTTGGACGACAACGCAATGGATCTATTTCCTCACTTAGCAGTAATGCTTCCAAGCTATTACGCACAACGTCCTCTGCACCTCACTCTCCTCGTTTTCAGTCGCCGGCCCCTAAATGGAGAGGTTACACCATGGATGCTGCGAAATGGACTTTTACCTCCGCTCAGCTTCAAGCTATCGTTTCTCGGGCGATAAGACAGTCGGCAGAGGCGTCTGCCATTCGCTTGTTGCGTCTAGAAACTGTTGATCAAGATATTCCAACCGAGTTACATAGACTAGAATTGCAACGGACGGACATCAAAACACGGTACAAAAGGTTGACTCGCAGACGCACGGAGATGCTGGGTACCCTGACGTCGTATTGCGATGGAACTTTCCATGAAGATCCTACTTCGTCGTTACGTGTCATCAAGGAACTTCGGGATGTTTCTAGCACCCTTGACCGTCTAGCAGAGGAACTTCATAATGCAGACGAACAGATATCTCAGTTGACGTCTTTGAGAGACGTTCATGACGCGAGCGCCCTTGCTATGGCAATTAGAAAATTGAATGCAAGCTTCCTCAAGCAGCTCGCTATATCAGATGCCCTTCGTTCACAAGTGGTGGCACTCGAAGCAGAACGAGATGATGCTTGGAAGCAAGCAGAAACACTGGCTCAAGATTTTGATCGGATTAACGAAAAAGGCGACAATGGCGATGGTCCTTCATTCAACCGTTCGGGTCGAGTAACGGCAATGAGGAAATCAAGTATCCGTGTCTCGAAGGCAGGCTTGCGCTCCACTCGGTCGTCCATGAGTAGCACACATAGGCTCAGTGCTGCATCTTTTTCCGGTGGTATCAAATCTGCGTTCTCTATTGAGGATATACCACCAGTTCCTCCAATCCCTCGACGCCCTCACCGGCCTGTCGATATCTCTACAGATCTGCCCTCCACCCGATCATTCATAGTGAGTTACCTATAATTTGTTTTGATTCAAATAATAACCCATAATGTAGGCGCTTTCGACGGATGGGCCCACACCAAATACAGAAACTAGGGCAATGTATGAAGAACTCTGTGCTATGCTTGGTATTCCTTCGAATGAATTTAGGCCGCGTCGATCCCAGTCTGTCGTCGAACGGGCGCGATCATCAGCAAACGAAGATGAGAAGCGGGTTTCTTACGAAGGCACCGAATCTCGTTCCAGTATCAGTGGAAGTCGGCCTTTATCAATGCCAGATCGTTCCGGGCTAACAGAAGTATATCAGAACATGTCGGCCGATGTAAGTCTTTTCTTCGTATCTTTAATGACGCTAACCAATCTGGTTAGGGTGACGCGATGCTAGCGACGTTGGGCTTGCTTTCAGATTCCGTTTGATTCTTCTGTTCTATTTCGTTTCTTCTGTTCTATCTATTTGTCGAAATCTGTCTGGATAATAGTCATTCTTTTTTCCTGCTTGCTGTGTAGTATTAATTGCATCCTTCATCATGGACTGCGTGTCTTGAGCAAGCCTCACACTCTATTATCATATAACGAAATTCAGTAGTACATCAACCTCGGAGTACACTTATGCATATACCGGTATCCGTTTCACATACAAATGAAAGCAAGCAGAAAGCGAAGAAGAAATACGGAATAAGTAAATGTAGCAGGTCCATGGTAAGGAAGGAGGGGTATTTGTATTTGCTGAATCAGGGCATCATTCTCAGTGGCGTATACGTTTTTTGCGTTTCGGTACTACAGCATCGTGTCCAGTTTCTCCAGACAATGAGAATTGAACTGGAAGGAGGTCGGCGACACCGAGGGTATCGGAGACATTCCCATTTGGGATTGGGGATTGCTCTTCGACTTCTTCATCCCGTTCCTGCAATACTAATTCCTCAATCTGGCGTTCTCGTCTACTGCGTTTTTGAGAAGGTTGGGGAGTGGTTTCGTTATCTTGGGTTTCTTCATCGGTATCCGCTCTAGGCCTTTTGCCGATGGTGACAGGATTCCCAACATTGAGAGAGTCGGAGGCAGCAGCATTGGGATTGTGCATAGCCTCTGGATGTAGGTGGGTAGATGTGTGTTCCAGGTCCGAATCAGGGCCGGCGGGTTCGGGGGCCCGCTTTCTAGTGGAACGACGAAGCCGAGGACGAGGACGAGGAGGTGGTTGCTCATGGGGGACCTCATTTTCCGATAATGGATGTTCTTCATCGACCAGCTTTTCCACTTCAGTTTCCTCTCCATCTGTAGATAGACCCACATCCTTCTTTTTCTTCGCCGAGCGAGCTTTACGTACTGAAGCTACAAGATTCAACAAGTCAGCACTTTGGTCAATTTCCGTACCCACTTGGACGCATACGTTTATCTTTCCCCATAGCTGTACCCAGGCGCTTCTCATAAGCTCGTAAGGGTTCCCAAATCCTGGTAGCCCCAGGTTCTACCTTGGCTTGCACCCAAGCTTGATCTAGATGGGCCTTGCTGTAACGATAATGAGCATCACGCAATGACGATGTCAACGGATAAAACCAACATTCTCAATGCGTCCCGGTTTTGCACTGCGGAAACGAGAGGAACAAGACCTTGGAAAAATGATAGCAAAATTTTCAGGTCTTTGCTGTTGGAGCTAGGGCGAGCTCCAATTTGTTTGATAATCCAACTAAGAAGACTGGTGTGGATTTCCACAAGTAGTTGTACATCGAGCCGACGGAGGATAGTCAGTTGGCCACCTCGAAGAAGGAAGCAGGACGATAACAGCTTGCCCAAGGCAGCAAATTTGGTATCATCCATAGATTTCGAATGTCTGTGGACATTGAAGGCCTTCACAGATTCTTTCTACTCAACTTTTCACATTGAGAAGTATGATTGATAACTCACCTCCTTCATAGCTTGCGTAACCACAAGCACAATCAGCTGACCATGCTCCCCTAATAGCCCCTCATCTTTCAAGATTTCTATTACTAATTTTGCGCAAGAATCGAAGGCCGGTCCAAGCCTTCCATAATGTGCGAGCAGAACAGCTCCGTGCCGGACCTGAATGACACCAGTGCGCATCGCACGGAGAAAAGTAGAGATGACGTCGATGAATACATACTCCTGTTCGAGGAGAGGGCGTGAAGCGAAATCGACTGTGGGAAGTCATAAAAAACACATCGACATGAATAAAAAAACTTACCTTCGCTATCGTTTTCTCCAGAGTCAGTCTTCTTAATAATCGCTTTCTTGTTCTTCTTTGACTGCCCTTCCGCATCTCCTTCACTTTCGCTGTCATCGGTCTGATCGTCCTCAGTGTTACTGTCCTCGTTGTGACGATGATTCACAGCATCTGCGTAACGCTCTACTTCTGCCTGGACATACCCTGCACATCTCCACTGTACCTCATCATTCATAATCATTGTCAAACTAGGAAGGGTATTCTCTGCATCATTTGGCGCGGATAAGAACAGTACGTATAGGTCGAGAAGGTTTTTGAACGCCTGTTTGCAAGGAAAGGTGTAAGAGCGGGAAATGGCCAATATAATTTACGAACCACTCGTTTGACACCTTCAACGATGCCATTACCTTGCACTTGGGTACCGACCGCGTATTCAATCAACTTATCCACATGAGAATCTCGCTGGCTGATTAGTTGTTCCCGATCCTGCACATCTTCCGTAGCAGTGGAAACGCTGGCAATTGAAAGTAGGCGCCGGCTCTTCCACATGATGTATAAAGTCAATAGTTGAAGACTTTGTTCCAGCATCTGAGAAAACTTGTCACCAAAGGAAATAGGCCAGCGAGAAAGAAAATCACCTCGCCTTCACCACCCACACTGAGTCTAGCTCTTTCAGATACTGCACATAAAATATCCCAAGCACTACTGTGTTTACCACCTTCATTGTCTTCCATCCAAGACGACAAATCCCGATGCCCAGCCAGAGTTCTCAAGCGGAAGATCACCGAAGTTAAGGCCGAGACCTCATCTTCGGTAAGATGACAAATTTCTATGTCGCGGTTGAATCGAGATGAGGAAGATTCCCCGTTTCCGGTTGGCGAGAGCACAGGACCTGCAACGGCGTCGCGAAGGGAACTTGCAAGCTCGTCTTCTAGTCCTAAAATTTGCTCACTGTTGACATGGGACAATGTAGTGTTGGCAAGTAAATGGGATATGATAGTCTGTGCGGCGGTAGTGATAACGTAGGAGGAGGTATGGGTGAGGAATTGTTTTGAGATGTCGGTCCATAGAGAAAGATACGCCTATGCAGGATAGTAAGATGGCAGTTTGTGCATGTACCAGCTACTCACGTTTGTCTCCCTCATTTCAAGGTAGACTTCAAGATTCATCAATGTCGGCAGTGTCAGAACATCGACTATGCGAATTTCATCGGTCTGATACTTGATGAAGAGACGGGGAAGAGCTTTGATGAGGGCTTGAGTAATGGGTTCCCAAGCAGAATCATCCTAATAATGTTCAGCAACAACAAGTTTGCAGCGATCCCTCACTTACGTCCTTCCTCGTCCGCCTCAACGAGGCCACCAAAACTTCAAGCAAAGCGCCCTCCTCTGCTTCGCTAAGTCTCCACGATTGATCGACTCTGGTGCTAGTTGATGTGCTATCGTCGTCGTCGTCATCCCCGCTTCCGTCTTGTTGTTCCGCATTCCCGTTCATTCGATTACCTCGTTTCTTCATGGACATCTTGCCTGCCTTGCGAGTACTTCGAACCATGTCAGAGCCATCGTTGGAACCTGAGGCACTGTGATCCAGTATAAGCATATCCAAAATACCTGCCCAATCTCTCACAACATCCATGTCATCCCAGAGTGCCTCAACAGCCAAACCTAAGCGTCCACGTGTGGCGACGTCGCTTGTCTTCCCGGGATGTGTCACCAGAGCTGGAGCAATTTCTCGCGTGTCGCTAGCACCGAGACCTATGCCAATATCGCCTACGTCTGGGTTTTGCTCCTCACTACTACCATCCTCCTCATCCTCTTCCTGCTCTTGCTGGGAAGCAGACTTCTTTCCGTGATCTAGCGCACGTCCCCACCGAACGAGCAAACGGGCTAAACCCTTTATCCCAATTTTATCACGATTAACGTCGCTCGTGCTCGTGCTCGCGGTTCGACCTTTGATTCCGATAGCTCCACCTCTACCTCTACCTCGTCCCCGTCCATTAGAGGCATGTGGTCTCAAGGGTTGCGCCTCAACCTCCCCCAATTTATCTTCCACCCACTCTTCCCATACACCACTGACAAATCGACCGACGCCTTTCCTTACTCGATTTTCGTCGGAAAACACCAGAGTTCCCAGCCGGTTGCGATCATCTTCGGGAAGTAAGGCTAAAGGCAGCTTGAGCAGGTAGACTTGTGAACGCCTCAAACAACACCTACCTAGTTCGTCCACAGATCCTAAAACGTTCATGACCGCTACCCTAACTCCTATATCAACATCAAAGCGGGCGATTTCCAACAGTCTTGGAAGGAAACGTGTTGTGAAGTGCCGTAGGGCAGGAATTACCACCGCTTCACCGCCACCCTTCTTTTTTTTGGACCCACTTCCGGCTCCGGCACCTTCATAAACGACCTGCAGGGCTTTTACTGCAGCCAAACGAACAGATGCTGCAGGGTCTGACAGTACCCAACCAACATAACGTAGGTAATCGGAGCCGGTGCAGAAGTGAGAAGGTAAAGTCTCGAAGAAAGTGGAGAGTGATGAGATACATTCTGTACGGATTAGAGGGTCGAGATCGCGGTATCGGTGGATAAAAACACTAAAGTAGATCATCGTCAGCAAAGCGGTAGCTGTAGCGGTTGATATGATGTTTACCCATTGATAAATTCCTTGATGAACTCCTCGAGTTTTTTCTGCCTTTCTTGAGTTTCGTGCAATTTCGCGTCAAGCTCCTTGTCTTTCCCCTTAGTGCTACTTGTCGTAATTCCTTTGTTACGAGCCCGTTTCTTTTCACCTTCTTTCATTCTTCCCGTGAGCTCAACCTCCTTCTCAACTTCTTTCGCGACTTGACAGAGCGCGGCTTCAATCTCCAAAGCAATGACTGTCGAAGTGTGTCGTATCGAACGTATTTGAGATGACGACATGGGTACCAGCCAGACCTGTAGTAGGATCTCAGCTATTAGATGCAAGTAACAATATGGACCGATTTACCTGAAGCGTCTCAATAAGCTGGTTATTGTAAATGGAGCCAAACAGGGCAGAAGAATTCATCAGACGCGAAAGAAATTCTGAGAGGCTAGCTCTGAAAGAATATTTGGGTTTCGCGATGTGAAACGGTGAAGCTTTAGATATTAACGGATATGTTCCAGCGGGGGAAGTAATCTATAAAATGTGAATGATTGGAGACGCTCTTCGACGACGTAACCGACCTTCTTCAACTCTTCCGCCATATCATCCAGACGGTCAACCACCCCATCATAGTCTACCGCAGTGTCACCGTCAATAGTGTCGTTGCACGCGCAACATCGTAGGATCATGTTGACTAGTTCAGCTAGAGCTTGATTCTCGTCTTGATCAAGAGACTCGAGATAGTCTTCCACGGTTCCTTGAAGAGCGGCATTTGGATTCAAGATGGCGTTGAACAACGGATTGTCGGAAGAAATGTTGGTAACTTTTGTTATGGAGGCTGGATCAAAGGGGGCATTAGGGGCTACGTTGGCGCGTTTCCTGGAGTTTGTGGCGGCGGAATCTTTTGGTACGCGTGGGGCCTTGGGCTTACGCGTCGAAGAAGCTGCTGTTCGCGGTCTTTTGGCTAACGCGCTTTTCTTTCTCTTTAATGACTTTCGCGGTCGCTCATCTTCATCCATACTACTGTCGGAGCCTTCCATGTTCGCTTCGTTCGCATCACTATCATCATCCTGCCCTGGAGAATGATCGCTAGCTCCAACAAGCTCCTCGTTGTCCGTATCCGCATGTTTCCTTTTGCGACTTGTGGTAGAAGGTTCGCTAACTGTTTGCAATTTTAGTACTGTCAATAATCTAAAAAGCAAATCCATTTGTCACCAGTTGTAATTGGTTTAGCCGGTTTCTTGTCGCGTTGAGAACGACGTGGTCCGGCAGGGGAAGAGGTTGAACTCATCGTCAACCTAGAAAAACGCGGAACGCGTGTGTCGTGAAGATTCGAAGGAATGTTTGATAAACGTTCGCACGGCCCTTTGTTGACTCATAATCATATGACTCTCTCACCAATCAAAAAGTTGAAGGGTTGTTGTTGTTGCTTGTCGCTGTCAAACATGTACCCCGCCCACGCGAAACCTGGCTGCGATAACTTTCCTTTCGACTCGCTCCCAACAGAACTTCTCCATGAAATTGCTGCTTATCTTTCTGTCAAGGATGTACTTTCTTTTTCCCGTGTTTGCAAAGAATTCAATCTACTCAGTCTCAACATCTTATACAAGAATATTCAGAAAGTCAAGTCCCAATGTCTTGATACTATTGCCTACAACCCTCGAACCGCGCGAGCTGTGAAGACTTTTGTGCTACCCACTCAGATCAACAATCAGCCTGATAGGGGATGTACTTGGCTAGGGTCTGAGGATAGCACAGACTGTTTGTAAGAATCTGTTCATTGTAGCAATTTCCTTGTGCTAAATTTTATGTAGGCTACCTGCAGAATCTGCGACGGATGTCAAGGCTGCCTCAATCTTACCGACTTTATCCAATTTGCAAAATCTTTCTGTTCCCTCGTTCAGTCCCATTTATGTGGAACCATTATCTCAATGTCATTTTCCAAATTTCCGGTTCCTTTCATACGCCATGCCAATCACACAATCAATGGCGACCTTTCTTTCGCGCAGTACAACTCTCGTCAGTTTGACTTTCGATTGCTATCTTCCATTTCACCGCAACCTCGTCCCCCGATCTATCGCTCTTCCGGAATTGCGCTGCTTGTCAGGCAGTCCCCAAGTGATCAAACTCTTCGCTGAACACGCGCCCCTCCAGAATGTCCACATCGATTGGAAATACGAACGAGCGAAAATGGGAATACTTGATGAAGCTTTGAGTTTGCTAGCGATTCACTGTTCGTTCACCTTACAAGAACTTGATGTGTACCGTAACACCTTCAGGCAATCTGCATGCAATACCCAAATTCTTGTGAAGATTTCTGAAAAACTCTCCGGTATCACGAAACTGGGTTTGAATGATATCAATATATCAAACAGAGTGGGTTCCTCTTATATATCTAACACTGAGGATCCTGACGCTGTAATCCAGCCTATCGTTAGCGACGCCTTGTCTCACTTCAAATATCTCGAGTCTTTAAACATGGATCATCACCCTCCCAATGCCGTTCGCTCACCCCGACTGTTTAGCTCTGTAGTACCGGACTATAACCAAGACGAAGCTATGATTCTTTCTTGGGCCTCTGATGAGCGTTGCCCCGCTCTTCGAAAATGCCGGCTACCCAGTATGTCATGAATTTTTCTTGTGCGTAGCCTGGCGTAGTCTGTTCCTGATTGCATATCACGCTCAGATGGTATACAGTGGTCTCTTCACGGATCTAAACTTTGGCTTCCCTTGCTCTCAAGTGTTCCCCAACGCAAAGCCCTTCTGCTCAACGCTTCTAAGTGGTGTAAACGTCGCGCAGTCGGCTGACTCAAGTTGGCAGAGAGTTGAATGAGATACCGTGAAGGCTATTTTATGTGATTTAACATGATTTATATCTATGTATATCGTATTCTATCAATTTTTACCCCCACTTACTTTTTACTCTCGAAGAACTTAAGGTCAGGAGAAAGAGTGCCATCATAGCCTTTCTCCCTAATCCAGCTCTCCAACGTATAGCCAGTGGGATGAACACGACGGACCCAGTCCATGTCTCTCGTCAAAAGATCATCTCCCCATACCCTGAACATCCCAGCAAACGTTTCCCTTATAGTAGGGCCTTTCTCTCCTCTTATAATGGAATGATTCGTGTGGGGGTACCTACCAAGATATTCCTCAACTGACATTCGTTTGCGAATCGCAGGAATTCCTGTCACCCTCGTAAATGTTTCAACGAGCTGGTCCATGGTCATCATCTCCGTCGCGATTTTGAGTTCTTGACCCGAAGTTTCAGAACGGTGGTCGAAGGTGTAACGTACCCACCAGCCGATGTCTTCTACACTAATTGAGGGGACATGCCCATCTCCGACAGGAAGAGCGAACACTACTGCGCCTTTCTCGCGCTCTGCGAGGGGACCAAGGAGCACCTAGTGGGAAGGGGAATGTCAGAACATAAGGACATCTCGAATGAATGGACCGGACATACACCCCCAAGATTTTCAATGTATGGTCCAGTCGTTATGATGGACCAAGTCAAGGATTCTCCGCTGGGGCTCGAATCCTGCGACCTCAAGAAATCACTGACAATACCTTTCCCATCTAGATGTACGGTACAATATTTTGGATCGAATTTGCCAAACTATGGATGGAATCGCGTCGAAATTCATGGGAATCTGACTTCATATTTTAACGAGACTAACCTTGCTACCGTAATCCAGACCACTCCAGATGAAGTGCCTCATCTGAGGGACGCGGTGTGCTTGTTCGAACATCTTGATAGCAAGGTAGATCTCCTTCTGTTGGCCGACAGAGAACGTGTCCGTGTTCACAAAGACTCCGTAACACCCTTCCAATGCGGCGGCAACGGTTTCTAAGTCTTCAAAGCTGCCTAGATATACTTAGACTGAGCGGATATATCCATGAAGGTAGCATGAAAGCACGAACCTTGGAATAATTCTGCGCCCAAAGAGGCAAGACCTTTCGCTTGTTCGCTCGTTGGATCTCGTGTAAGCACTCTTACAGAGTAAGGAGAGGGTGTTCCATCATCTTGTCGTGTTAACATAGCAGACACGCATGGCCTTCCTTGGATACCGGTGGCACCGATAATCAGTACTAGTTTCTTCGTAGACATTAGAAGAGGGGATAATGAAACTTTAGACTGGTATGATTCAAACTCGAGAGCTATTTTATACCACATCATCGATGCATCGTTACTCAACACCGATAGTTGCTTTCTAATGCATAACTAAGCAATCATACCGAGGAGTATTCATTAAATATGTAATGACGAAACATAATCAGAGGAAGAAGCCATTTCAATTGAGTTTTGAAGCCGTTCTTGCACGTAGAGTCGTACGCAATACGCAGAGATACGTGGAGGTTTAGTCAAAAGCTCCGGCCTGGCTGCAGCAAGTGAGTTTGCACGAGGGAAGCACCTGAAATCTCGTAGGCCAGAATTCACGAGGGAAGAAAATGATAAACGCGGGTGAGATACATTTCGCAAGCACAAGTCATCATTTGTTATCGATTTCGATTATCATATTAATGCGGGGTTGATTTCGTCAGCATAGGCCAGCATGCGATGTCTTCTCCAAATTACATTGCGTACTCGTCCCACACAAATATCTTTTCCCTTCCCCTAGAAGTCACCGAGCAAATTCTAGTCGAATGTGCCTTCTATGGACTACCAGAATCAATAGCGTCCTTTTCTCAAACATGTCGAATGTATTTTGACCTTGTCTATGGGGACACCGACAGCCACCTTTGGAGAGAGATTTACCTTACGACTTTTGATGATCCTAGGCCAAGGTTAAATATACTTAGACGACCAACTGCCTCGGATCCTGCTGAGGGAAGAAGCTATGTGTGGATGAATGAATACCAGCTTCGAATTCGTGCTGGAAAACTGGTTCGAGGTACAACTGTGGATGTAAGTCTTCCTTTCGTTAATCCTTTGTATGGTTGAGATATCGAAAATCGGTAGCCACGTACACTTGCTTCCAGTCTTAATGCGTTGTCGTCTACAGCAACATCTTTACCCCCACAGCTCCCGGACCTTATAGAAAGTCCTTCCACCCGCGATTCCGCTAGTATTGCTTGGTTGAAGCGAGTGTTATCTCAGGGCATCCCACCTGCGCTAGTCCGCCGTTTGACTTTTAGAAAATCAGATCATGTTCTATCGATCCCTGAACGAAATATCATGCATCCCAGTTGGGAACGTTCTTCTGCAGGTCGGGCATTCTACAAGCTTTTCTTCCTCATTGGCCTTGATGCCGTCTTAACCTCGGAGCATGCGGATGAAGAAGAAAGATATAATCTCCGAAGCCGAACGCGAGAGATCGAAGAGTCAACTGCAACGGAAGCGAAACAACGTGCTCTGGCGCGTACTGTTGCCAGACATCGAGTATACAATTTGCCTTACCTCTCGGCGGACCGATGTTGGGGCCCATTCCTACGAGCTCAATCTCCACCTCCGCCACCTGATAATGATGATGATGATCTCCTTGTATCAGGCCTAAATAGCTCGTCTAAGAATGTTGACGGGAAAGATCAGGAGGAGTCAGAGAATTCGACTGCGATGCCTCCTGTCGAGGGACCGAACCAGCGGCACAGGAGAACGCTCGAGTCTGCCACACAAAACCACAACGATAATTTGGTTCAAGGTGAGATCATAAACCTTTCTCTATAATCTATGGAGGCTAACTGATATTGTTTATTTCTTTCAGTCGACATGTCTTCTATCCGGGCAATATTAGCTAATTTTGACGAGCATGACCTCCAGTTTTTGGACGAAGATGAAGACACCGACCCGGACTATGTCCCAGGTGTTAACCAATATCATAGCGAATCAGACACAGAAGAACATAGCGAATCTGAACTTGAACAAGATGCCACTTCTGAGATGTCCTTCTTCGACGATGACGTTGGAGACGATGGAAATTTCTTCGCTCCTACCTCTGGATCACCCCAAATCTTTCCTTCAAGACCTGATCTCGTGTATCCTGATTGGGCTTTTCTTTCTGCTGCGCGTCTAGTCATCACTGAGAATCTGCGTGAGCGATATGGAAGCAATATTCCAATGTGGCCATGGTTTACCACGACGGCTGCAGTCGAGGCAACGAGGGAAATTCTACTACGAATGGGTGTACCGTTACCTCCGGAATCGAAAAATGACGGCGATGGAAACGAAGAAGAAGAAGAAGACGAAAACGATAGTAAGGCTGAGACCGGTGGCTGTAACGTTGAAAATGATTCTAGAAGTGGGATTGAGGCTCTCAGGATGGGCAGTGCTCCTGCTTTCTGGACATGTCGAGGCACCAAAGAAGGCTGGACGGGAATAAAAGCCGAAGAGCAGGAACAGGAAATGTCAACACCTTGGAAAAACGACAAAGATGTCGAATTCGTTGATGGATGGGATTGGGCTGGTGCCGAGGGAAGATGGATGTACGTCCTTTTTCAGAGACAAGGTCTACAAAACGCAATTATTGATTTCCCTTCATAGGCGTGCAGTTTGTTGGATGGATTATCGAGACTTGCTGTGTATGCCCTTTTTATTATTTCTTTTGTTTTAACTAATGATTACTATGATAGTTCACAATGTATGCTCTTCCTTACTTCCCCCCTTGAAAGTAGAACTGAACATGCCTAAGCTTCAAACATCATATCCGCGTGCTGCAAATTACCATCATGAAATGGAAGAGACTTGTCGCGTCTTTCCTATGACGCTCCGAGTAGTTGGGTTTTCTCGTGTTCCTGCACCGTTGGCCTTACCCGCATCATCTGGGTCATACACATCGTCGAAGATTTCTACGGAATCCAAAGAGAAAGGAAAGGAAAAGGAAAATGACTCTGCTTCTCCGGCAAGCACATACGATCCCCTCGTATACGCCCTTCCAGTAATCCATGTTATAGGCGAGTTCCGAGGCTCCGACGTAAATGAAAGTGTTGCACGCCGTGCACGAGGTACTATCAGAATGATTGGGGACCGTGCGATCCGGTGGAACTTGGTGTGTTGTTTTTCGACTTTAAGTACAGAACAAAAATCTTAACCATCCATAACAGATATCCAGCGAGGTGTCTACTCCGGAAAGAGACGAATGGGTGATGGAAGGTGTACAAGTTGGAGATATAGGGTCTGCAATGGGGATAGTAGGAATGTGGACAGGTGCAAATCATGAAAGAGGTGACCCAATTGGTTCGTCCAAAATCTTGTACATTTTATGCGCACCACTGATCTCTGTACAGGCCCCAGCTGGGCTTGGAAGATGGAGTAAGTATTTCGAAGTTGTAGATTTGGATCTATAAACATTTGTCTGTATTTTACTATGTATATGTAGTCTGTCTCTTGTACATTGAACACGTGAAAGATCATATCGATCATGCCCAGATCATCCTGAATTCTTCTTTAAACCACCACCATGTTCTGCTGCGACGATCCCCGAGTAACCTGGGATGCAGATCCCTGTCTCAGCGTCTGCACTTCTTGTGGTAACGCGATTGAAGACGCATTAGTCGGACTTGCAAGTACAGATTTCACAGGTACCCAGGTCGTGGGCCAACATAGCAAGCAGACCGCGATTCGATCCAAGCATGGACCAGCCCGACACATCCTCGACGGAGAGTTGAGCGAGCATAAAACGAAACGTTATACTGTACGCTGCCACCACTCAAAAGCTATCCTGACAATGACACTAGACAACTAGGCCGAAATGCATAAATTCATTGGCTCGTTATGTGTCCAAATGTCAACCCCGAATCTTGATGCTCGTGTCTGTCTGCTGTTTGACCAAAGTATGAAAAATGCAAGTTCCAAATTCCGTTGGGGAGCACAAGCTAAGGCAGTCTCTGGTGCCTGCCTCGCGGTCGCACTACGTGAAAGCAACAAACCTGATCGTCTCAAAGAAATCGCTCTACTGCTAGGTCAGAAACACGTATATCTTCAACGAACTCTTGCTACTCTTCTGGCATCTATGAACCTCAAATTCCCGTCAACTACGCCTTCGCATCACATTCCCAACTTACTCTCCCACCTGTTCCAAGAACTCAAACGACCACCTGAAGAAACTATACTCAACATAGAATTGTATTCCCAACTCAAACCTTTATCTCTGCAGGCTGTGGCTGAACTCTCTTGCGCATTTCTCGAAACCTTTGCTATGACATCAAAGTCAAATTTTATCCAATCTTCTCCGTCCTCCTGTGCAGTCTCTGCGTTTGTTATCTGTCTCGAAGGTGAATTCGGAGAATCGCTCTTCGAAATCAAGGATCTGTTTAAATGTTTCAGTCAAGTGTGCCTTCTCTCGGCCGGAACCTTAGCTCGACCATACAGAAGCATGCGTCAGGAGGTGTTCAAATGGATGAAGGACCTGAATTGGGTAGAGCAGTATAAGAAAAATGCCACTGGTCGAGCGGATTCTTCGCTACGTAATGTCTGTGCTAGAGGCCTCAAGGACGCTCTACGGGAGATAGATCAAATTTGGAGACCCGAACAGCGTGCTATGCTAAGCCAGCAGCCAGTCCCATTGTCCTTAAACAACGACGCTGACAGCGGAGAGGAGTCTGCAATTGAAGATCTTCGACTTGACATCGGCGGAGAAAGTGAAAATCTACCTATCCTCAAACCCAAAAGTAAAAAGGTCGATACTTGCATCTTGGATGGCGCTGCGTTCCTTCTGCACCCTTTCGATCACCTTCCCAAGGGGGTGACTGCTCCTACAAAATATCCTCGCTCCAATTGGTCTCCTGTTTATCGAATACAGATACCTTCTTCTTCTTCTTCTCCGGACTTCCCGCTTAAATCCAGCTCTTGGGCAAACGCACGCTCATCTTCTTCCAAATCCAAAACTGTCTCCGCCAAGTCAAACGTTAGCTCCAAAGAATTTTATCGAGCCCTCAACTCCACTGTTGATCAATTTCCTACCGACCCCAAACCTTGCGATTACATGAATTATTTGCTATCGAGTAACGAGCCCATTTCCGTCATTCGTACTACAATCCACGAGAAAGCCACACGGATGTCGCTGCAAATCGCTACTCTCGGTGCTGCAGACGCGGAAGCCATCCCCGATGATAAACTGTTGACGAACGAAGAGTGGGATATGTTGCAGCGAACGGAAGAAGAGCAAGAACAGTTACAGGAGTATTGGGATAACGTACCGGGGCTAACAATTAGGATGGAGAAGAATGCGGAAAGAGCAAAGAAAAGGAAATACGAGCACCTCAGTAAGGAAGAAGAAGAAGGCGACCGGTACACGGCGAACGAAGGTGGTGACGAGGCTGAGGTGAAAAAGCTTAAACTACTCAGTAATAATGATCTGGGGGTGTCGGACTGGGGGACTGATTCTTTCGAAAGAGAGTCCTTCAATCAATCTCTCGCATTGGGTCTCAGGCTGGATATGAGGAACATCACGAAATTTTTTTCCAACGATGTAGATTCTGATGAAGATTGTAAGAGTACGTGATAAACTGTAGCCGGTCAATGCAAGGACCATTCGTGATGTTATCCATATGCTTTAACCCCAAGTATTTTCGTCTATCTCTCTTGGTCCGCTATCTGGACCTGATTGAGATCCAACAACCGCTCTACCGCTCTCAGTCCTGCCATACAATGCTTCATCTCCTGCGGGGAGGGCTACGGCACGACGCTTGTAAAAGCGGGAGTATATGTATGCTCCGACCAAAGCAAGGGGATGGAGTACGGTGAATAAAATTGCAACGATCTGGATATGGAGAGTCAGTACCCACATGGTATAAAGAGAAGAGGGAGCGTTATACATAGACTGGGCCGGGTTTTGGTCTCAAGACCCAAATGCTGATGCATATCCAGGTGGCGGAGACACACCAGACGATATCGCGTCTGAGAATAACAACAATAAGCCCCAGAAGATTTGTCCCAAGAACCACACCAAATCCGGGCCAAGGGTGGTCAGCGTAATCCCTCGGTGGACCGGGGGTGGTAGGTGTGTACGTCAAACCAAGATTTATGCTTTGATATCCACGTCAAGTCAGGCTTTGCGAGAAACTTTTGCGGCAACTCACAAGAGAGAAAGCGGAAACATGAGGCCAAATTGAAGGACGAGAAAGAATCGGAGTGGAGCGTGAATGAGTATAGTATCAAAAGGGCGAGCGGATGAAGGTTGATGATAGATAAGAAGCACGATGTTGGAGTAGAGGAGCGTAAGAAGCAGGATGCCTTGTAACACAGTAGACACGAGAAACCATTGGAAAACCTTGAAAAAAATTAGTCAACTCGCTTCGAGAGATGAACATAGTGTTTACCCAAGCTATTGCCCAAAAGGCCATAACCCAATTCGCAATGACCAAAGAAAAACCTACACCTTTCGTGATAGTCCGCTGGAAGAAAATTGAGTAATTCGATAAAAGCTTTTCACTCGGCAGAGTCACGTACTTTGGTCTCTGCTTTCCGTGCCAAAACAATGAGGAGGCAGTATCCGAGCTGGCCAGCGTAAATAGCGGCAACATAAGTAGCGATTATGATAGGCTTTGGTGATATCGAAGTGGGAAACTGTTTCGAAATTTCACCTGTAGCCAAGTTAACACAGCGGGTAGAACTGTAGATTATTTTACCAACTAATCGAAGGTGTAACCAGGACCGCGCAAACGATAACTGTTGCGATGTTGATCAACAGAGACAGCGGGGTCAAGACTTGAAGTCGTATGAGCGAGAGATAGTCTCGCACGGCGGGATGAGATGTGTCAAGCGGTAAAGCGTCCATAAGGGAAAGAAGTGGGTTGACGTCATTAACTGTTCTCTCGGGATGTTTATTAATTCTCACGAAGTCAAAGCGACTTATATGACCTCATATAACCTGCAGGTCGCCGACTAACCGGCAAGTCGAAGGAAAAATACAGTCTTACACAGGGTGCAAATTATCATAAGTTTTTGTGGCTTATGAGAAACTTACGGTGAATTAACATAAAATGGCTAAAGCATAAGATTGTCTACT